>CP139505.1:162226718-162507405 GCA_021014915.2 Artemisia tridentata subsp. tridentata
ACAGCCACCTTTATATTACATCCATAAAAATTACTACTACATAATTATTTCTATAAAACGAGCGGGGTAACCCGCGCGTTGCTGCGGGATTTCAAAAAATAAAAAAAAAAAAAAAAAAAAAAAAAAGTACTGTTGCAGCGGGTTGTTCAGATAGTTGTTTTTTGTTGGTTTTGTAGGTTCACAATTATTTTGTATTTTTATTTTTTAAATTAATTTTTTTACAAAAATTAATTTTAAAGTTTTTTGAATTTTTTTTTTTTTTTTTGAAAATATTTTTTCAATTTTTTTTTTCGAAATAAAAAAAAAATAAAAAAAAAAAAAAAAAAAAAAAACCATTTACTGTAACATGAACAGTAAACACTGTTCATGCTACTGTTCATTTTTTTGCCATGCAACTGTTCATTTTTTTTGGCTTGTGGGTCCCAAGATTTTGGGTTTTAGTATATACGAGCATGGAAACCCGCGCGTTGCAGCGGGTTGTTCAGATAGTTGTTTTTTGTTGTACGATGTGTGTTTTATTTCAATTTTTAATTATGTTTTGCGGCGTTCTTGAAATTTTTTTTTAAAAATATATATATTTTTTTGAATTGTTTTTTTCTATAATTTTTTTTATAGGATTTTTTTTTTCTTAAAGTTTTTTTGAAAATGTTTAAAAAAAATTAATGCACTGTGCTGCACTGTAGCATTAAAAAATTAATTTTTTCGCGCGTTGCTGTGGTAGCATTGTATCGATGCTTATAACTCAATGCTTAAGACATGTTTTATACATTTTGTTCATATAAGCCATATACATCAATAATACACAAAGGAAGATCATAAATAACAATATTCAGTTCATTATAAGTATATTATTCGCTTTTAAAAAAGATGCACGTAACCAAATTACAGTAGCACAACAAAAAAATAATTGCTAATTTATTAACTGAATGACATTCCTAAGACTATAACATAAATTATGGATGTGGAAGACCTCTTTATATGGTGCCATAACTGAATTTATCACGGTAAATAATCGAATTTTTCAAATAAACTAATTTCTAGAAAGTTATATGTATTTATACTCGTTTTTATTGGAAAAATTATTTTGAGAACAATGGCGCAAATTTCATAATTTTTCGAGTACGTTTGGTATGTCAAATGGGTCACGCATTGAATATCTCAAAGGTATTACTACTTTGGCAAAACTACCCCTTCCGCCCTCCTATTTCATTTACACCCCTCATCTTTTGTTTGTCCAAGTTTAGTCCCTCTTAATTTTATAAAACTTCTACTCTCTCTCTCTCTTCACTCATAAATGACACACACACACACAGGCTTCCACTTCACCGGAAAACACAGCGGTACACGAAACCACCGTTGCCGGAAAGTATTCCGGCCAACTCCCAAATTTCACTAAGTTGTAGATCTGGACCCCCTCTTCCTTTCTGGAGTTTTAAGCTCGATCGGAGTTCGTTTGGCACCACTTCGCCGCCACGCCGCCGCCACCACTATAACCTCCTCTCTCCGTTTTGGTGAGGCAGGCGGCCGCACTCCCCTTTATTTTCATTTGAAACGAAACCCTAGTTTATATATTTTCATAAAACTGATTTTTTTTTTAATGGATATTTTACATTGTCCTTCTTGTAGCAGTGAAGTGTTAAAGTGAAGTGAAGACTGTCGAAGTCATTGTCCTTCTTGTAGCAGTATGTTGAATAAATGGAAAATGGACACTCCATTTTAAGAAAAGAATATGGTAAGATGTGTTCATATATATAGTTTATGTTTGCCAACTACAAAATGGAAACTTGGATTTTTTAGATTCTATTTTTTTGTTTCTTCTTGTTTTTGATAGTATGTTTAATGAAATCAAGCAGATTTTCTAACTGAACTTTCTGGATTGTTTTCTTTCATGTGCAGGCAATTCCAAGGCATGATATCTTGTTTATATAGTGCATTTGCAATTCCAAGAGTGGGAAAATATCTGCACTTGGTATTCGGGATACCTACAGTGACCATTTTTTATGTATAATTTCAACACACTTGTTTTGTATCTAGTTACTTTTGTTGTCTCAAACAGTGTTGTACAACTTTGATGCATCAATTACTGTTATTCCAACTGTTTTGAACAACAATTTGAAGCACTCAAACTCCCCATCTTTAGTTATATATATACTCCCTCCGTCCCTTTTTAAATGTCCACTTGGACTTTTTTTGGTCTTTATTATTCAACTTTGATCATAAATATTTTTGTTTGTGTTATATAATACTTGATGCAAAATATATAAATAGATTGGGTTTTAAAAGTATTTTCATTGGTATAATTTTCATCAAGTATTATATAACACAAACAAAATTATTTATGGTCAAAGTTGAATAATAAAGACCAAAAAAAGTCCAAGTGGACATTTAAAAAGGGACGGAGGGAGTAATAACTTAAGGCATGTGAAGTGGTTCAATTATTTTGCAATTTTTTTATTATTATAATTTTATTTATTTTTTTTACTTTTCACGACTAGTTGTCAAGTCATTATGCGGATATATCAAGGTTGTAAATATCGGTTATCGGTATATTATCGGCCGACCACTGAGAAGCGAGATATCGGTCTTGGCGGCGATATATCAGTGATATATCGGAGACCATAAATTATAAAGATATTTATTTTTAAAAGAATAAATATTAGTAATATCCTAACAAAATAAGTCAATAACCACACATTTAACAATAACCTTACAATGCTAAACAAAACAGATCCAATAAAAGCCCAAACTATGTTAAAAAAATAAAATAAAAGCCCAAACAACTACTTAACCTAACCCTAATATTTCTTACTATATAATCACATAATAAACTCTCAACCACACACTTTCTTCTCTGAAACAAGTAAAGTTGCAGCCACATACACTCTTATCTCTAACCCTAATATTTCTTGCAGCCACACTTATACCACTTCTATCTCATTTCTTTCTTCCTCGATGACAAAACATACAACAGGTTATACAACCGATTGGTCCTCCATCTTCGCCGGAAATCCAATCCTCCCCGTCCCTACCAGAAATATCTTACCTGTGGTGGAGTCGCCGGAGGTGGAGTCGACAAAGGTCCGATTTTGACCGCCAAGATCCGTTTTTGACCGATAGTTTATAATATATAAAAAAAAAAAGTCAAACATTTAAGTTGACCGATAAGTCAATATCTCGCCGATAAGTACCGATAACAGACGAGTTTGACCGAATTTTGACCCGGACGAGAAATACACACGATAACTAAAAATCTCGCGACGGTGGAAGCCCGAGACACGAGATCTCGCCAATAACTCGGCCAATATTTACGAGATTTACAACACTGGGATATATTTTGTAAACTTTTTATGAATGTATGATTTTACACTACCGATATCTATCTTTTGATTACCGAGGCTGAGTTTGATTGACAAGAAAACCAGGTTATTTTTTTTCTTTTCTTACCTAAAACTAAAAAATCACTTTGTATTACTTGGACTCAAAATTTTCATATATCTTTTCATTTTGATATCAATTATTATTGTGCTATTGCAATTTCAACTAATTAACCATCTAGAGGTGACATAATTGCAAGAGATTTCTAACTATCATTTCTAAATATGTTAAAGCTATCGAGTTTAGTTTTTATTTGAGAAGACTCTGATTTAATCACAATCTGCCAGTAAGCTCAAACTTCATAAATAATAAAAGAAATATTGTTAAATGCGTAACATCATAGTTTAATAGTTTTAACTTTATTTAAAAATGAATTTTACTTCTGAATTTTCACTTTCAAACCAAACATACGGTAAATATTTTTTAAGTGAATACAACGTTTAATGAATGTGGGTAGCAAAAAGTGAATCTTACAAAAGTATTTTCCTTTCGAATTTCCCTTTACTCCAAGTAATTTGTGTTTTTATATTTAAGTGGCGAGTCAAATGGCATAGAGCCGCCATATATGTGTTCACAAAGCTTCAATTAAATATCTCTTTCCATCATTTTTTTTCTAGTAAAATAACTAAAAGTTGGTATCAACCACATCATAAGGATCCTAACCACATATGTTTACGTATAGTACGTAATCATTGATTTGGGATTGGATTGGTGAGGATAGTCGAACGTTCGGTTTCTCACTTTCGGTAAGGACCCCGAGATAAGATCGAGGATCTAGAGTCAGGGTAACACTCACGATACGACTATAAAGTGTGTGCTATGTGTGAAGATTGATTAGCTTCACTCGATTGTAACTTGGTCTATTTCATAGAAGTGAACCCGATATTTATGAGATGCATTTACGCTGCGTTCTCGAGTTTTTAAAAAGAGGAAAAGAAAAAATTGATATGTAAAGAAAAGAAAGAAAATCGTTTTATTATATTCTTGTTCTTGAGATGGAAGGAAAAGAAAAGAAGGCTATCACATTTTATGTTCTTGTGTTTATTGAAAGGAAAAAAGAAAGACATTTTTACAATTATGCCCTCCATGCATAAAAGTTGGAGTAAATTGCAAAAATCGTCCTTGTGGTTTGGCCAAATTGCACGTTTGGTCCCTGTGGTTTAATAAGTGCAAAAATGGTCTGGATTTGGCACTGTTTCATTCACTTTTGGTCCCCATGTTAACCGGCGTTAAGTGAGTTCCGTTAAGTGCCACTGTTTCATTCACTTTTGGTCCCCCATGTTACACGTTAGCCCCTTAAGGCTCACAATCGTTGCAGCGCCCGTCCTTTTTTTTGAATTATTATTATTTTATTTTTTTTGAATTCGAATTTTTTTTAAAAAATTCGAAAAATTCGAAAAATTCGAAAAAATTTGAAAAATATATAAATTTTTCGAATTTATATAAATTTTTTCGAATTTTTGAAAAAAATTTAAAATTCAAAAAAAAGGACGGGCGCTGCAACGATTGTTAGCCTTAAGGGGCTAACGTGTAACATGGGGGACCAAAAGTGAATGAAACAGTGCCACTTAATGGAACTCACTTAACGCCGGTTAACATGGGGGACCAAAAGTGAATGAAACAGTGTCAAATCCGGACCATTTTTGCACTTATTGAACCACAGGGACCAAACGTGCAATTTGGCCAAACCACAAGGACGATTTTTGCAATTTATTCTAAAA
This sequence comes from Artemisia tridentata subsp. tridentata, assembly GCA_021014915.2. NCBI lineage: Eukaryota > Viridiplantae > Streptophyta > Magnoliopsida > Asterales > Asteraceae > Artemisia > Artemisia tridentata. Next base: position 162,231,815 of record CP139505.1, read on the forward strand.
TTTGCAAGTGCGACACAACACAAAAGTTAACAGCCATATGGTATAATATGGATCTGTAAAATGATCTATATTTACTTAGGTGCTGTTTGTTTATTCAGAGGCTCTGAATCTGAGGCGTAAATTTCTGAATCTGAATCGAAAATCTTGTTAAAGTAAGGTGCTGTGTCATTTGCTTGCTCGTACTAATTTTTTTTTTTTTGGTTATTTTGTGTCAACAAGAGGCATTAAGACACCCCTCTCAAGTCTAGACCATTAAGATGTAACTGCCTCTGAACGGGGAAAAAAAAAAACAAACGGTCTGAACGCCCAAAACATCTGACCGATTAAGAGGTTTGGCTCGTTAAGAAGCATTAAGAGGCTGTTAAGACATTAAAAAAAAAAAAAAAAAAAAAAAAAAAAAAAAAAAAAAAAAAAAAAAAAAAAAACCACCTTAGTAAACGTGAATGTACTCTTTCATGTGTTGTAACATGCTCCAAAATAGTGATCCACACATTATACAATATATAATGGAGCGTCAACTTTTTTGCTACAGTTGACATAACAGTGTTGGGCTCACTGCTGGGTTGTGGGCTCCCGCTTTTTCCCTTCCGTTTGTTTTACCGCTTCTTTTAGCCCGTTTTAATAGTTGTTATACATATTTCGGGAAGATTCTTCATCCTCCCAGATAATCAAACCGCCTCTCTCTCTCTCTCTCTCTCTCTCTCTCTCTCTCTCTCTCTCTCTCTCTCGAACTTTATTGAATCTGTGATTCGTATATTTGCTGTGAAAATATGGCTGTTATACTCTCCGATGTCATCAAAGCCATACATAGGGCTTGATTTATCGACGGAAAAAAAACATAGGGTTTTGATTGTTCCAGAATCGCCTACATCTTCTCGAATGTCATCAAACCTACACATGGTCAGATTTAGGGTTTGATTGTTACAGGTGTTTTTTTGTGCTTTGAGATTATTTGTTCATCTTCATTTTTACTGCTTTGTTGTTGGTGGGTTGATTTTTGATTTGGTGTGTTTGTTATCTTTAGATGTTAATCGATGAAGTTACCCCTTTGTAATTTTAATTAACCCTCCACCGAAGCTATCTCCGTCGTAGGTAAAACCGGGTATGTGAGTTTCTTGATTATGTTGTATGTGTTATTCTGTGCCTGCTATATGTTTTTTTTTTTTTTTTTTTTTTTTTTTTTTTTTTTTTTTTTGCTTAGTTGTTTGTTGATGTTTTCTTGATGTTCGTGTTGAACTTCGATTTGTATATATGATAATATTGTTGTTAGGTTTTTACCTTTGATATTTGTGGATGATTGAATTCTTTTAGTTGAATCCATGCTTTGTGTTCTATTTTTGAAGCTAAAGTCATATAGTAGAGACTTAGTTTTTTTTCCGATTTAATAGCAATAATAATCTAAGGTTATTATTGAAGATTTGGTACTTATGAGTTCGGATGCATTGCGACAGGTATGTAGCTGTTAATGAGTTTTTACATATTTAATGACTGTTATCTGTGCATACATATCAGGTTCAGGCAGTTGCGGGTGTAATTCCGGTGCCTCTTGACACTGTTTCTTCGGGTCCTCTTACACGGGGTGGCGCACCTGCTTTTAGTGCACATACAGCTGGGGGTGCGAATATTGGTACATCAAGCAACGACATTTCTGATGGTTGGTTTCTGAACTAACTTTAGATGTGTTTATAGCGTTATTGCCATACATTTATGAGAATTTGTTTGTTTATAACAGTGTAATCAGATGTGGATCGAGGCCCAATGTTGTTGGATTTTGGGGCTGGCCTCATTCGGCATGAGGCAACTAATGATGCTGGTGTGATGGAATGTGACGTTGATGTGCTTAGTGAATTGGGAGTCGATGAGTTATGCGATGCTGGTAATGCAGTTGTCATAAGTGTTAATGGAGCCCGGTTCATGTTAATGTTATCTCCTATGCTGACATGCATGTAAAAATTACAGGGACTTCCACAGGTGCATACGGTGTTCGCAAGAGGTTGCGCACGGACATGCCTGAAGGTACATCTGTCTACTTATGCATATCGTCCCATTCTCTTTCAAACCTCATCGCGTTGATTGTTCATGTACCTGTTGTTTCATTATTTCAGGGCAACGTCCTTCGCAGTGAAGGCGTCGACAACCTGCACGTGTGCCATTATCAACATCAGGTCACACAAATGTAGCGGCCAGTTCGTCACAGCCACGGTACCAGTCATCTGTGCCCATGTTCGTTTCTACAACATCAGACATGGGTGTTGGCGCAACAGGTACATACATTTTGCCTATCGTTGTTTCTATGCATTATGAATTTTCTTGATGGATTTAACACAGTGGTTGTTGTAGGTGCGCCTGGAGTGTTAGTCGTTGTTCGTGAAAGACTTGGTTAAAAAAACCCGATTTTTTGGGTTTCGTTGTTGATTGCGGTTTATTTGTGACTATTCTTTTCATATTGTGAAAGTGAGGTTTGTTTGTTCGTTGGAACTCTCTGTGATTCGAGTTACGCGTTTTCAAAATTTGTTGCAAGTTAATATGCACATGGATTAATAGATATGATGAACATGTCATTCCATTTTTTTGTTATACTTTTTTAGTTTTGATCAAAATTCAGCTCCCCAGCTGATAAACCAGGCAGAAGCAAAGAAAATAATCTAAAATTTTATCAATATATAGGTTGCATGTGATATACTGCTTTGGGCAACGTTTGGAGGACAATGGATCGTCTTTCATTAGCTTCAACATGCTGTAATACTCTTAAGGTACCCTACTGCTTTTGTTGCGCAACAGGTGGATTGTATAGGCGTTTTAATTTGCACATTTCAAAATTTCACATATTTGCGTGAACTCAAGTAATTTACTTAGACACAAGTTTATACCAAGTTAATAAGGATTTCAACAATCCTCTGGATTTTCGTGACCGTACTAATGCCATCTCCAAAACTCATTTGCTATCCATTTCAGATGATGGAAAAATATGGGATTGGCTTTTGACTGCTGCAGACCCAAGTAAAAGATGTATCAGATTCTTTGCTCCAGCCCATTTCTTTGCTAGCGCATTATATAGGAATGAATATATCGTAATATAGCTGCTATATTCCCGAACCTTCGACATTCATCTTCATTCATCCACATCCACATCCACTCCTCCCCAGATATGTTGCCGCCTTTAGTTACATCGGATAAATCGGGTAAGATTATCTGGATTTTTTTCCACTTAGTTTGTGTTTTCTATTAATTTTATTGATTATGCTATTACTTTTTTTTGGGGCTTTTGGTACCGGATAGGAACAAACTTAACGCCAACTTTGGGGTTTTTGTGGATAACGCGATCCAACATCAATCCTCTAGAACTTTCGTGTCATCTTGCATACGATGCTGAACGGATTCGCGAGTATCCCTAACTCGATTATACCAGGTAAAAGTTTTACGGTTTGGGGTTTAATTTTGTTGTATTTAGTTTTGCCTGATTTGGGGTTTAGGGTTTCGGTCAATAGTGTTAAATCCAAATAATTGAAACTTGATATTTTAATTTGGTGCTGCAGGCTGAAGCTACGTGTACAGCAGCATAATTCCACTGCACAAAGGATGGTCGAAGTTTTAGAGGCACATCCTAAGGTACTTGAGTTGCCATATGAAAGTAACATCTTGATTAAATCTGTGTAATTTTAGGCGCCTACAATGTGAAATTGAAAATTTTATGCTAAATAAACAGGTTAAGCATGTTTATTATCCAGCCTTCAAAAGTCATCCCGAGCATCATATTGCAAAGAAACAGTCGATTGGTTATGGTGGTGTAGTCAGTTTTGAGGTCAGCTCTACTCTTTGATCTACTTTAACTTAACAATAATTGTTACTTTCGGAAGTTAATGTTTTGTGTTTATTATAGGTTGATGGAGACTTAGAAACCACCATTAAGTTTGTTGATTCTTCGAAGATCCCATACATTGCACCGTCGTCTGGTGGTGTTGAAAGCATTGTAGATCAGCCAGCCATTATGTCTTATTGGTTAGTTTCCGTGTGTATACTTCACATATATCAATATTTTTAAAATGAAACGTAGATTGTAATTGTGCTTTTTGTCAACATAGGCCAGTCTGGCAAAAAGTTCATCCTTGGGCCCGAGGAAGATATTCTCATTGCGAAGCAACCTAAGACTTTATCCACTAAGCTGAAAAGTATAATATTTTTGAGCTAACCGGATCAAGGTACATGTTTATTTTTCACTTAATCATGTGCAAGTTTTTTTCTTCTAATGTGTATCCATCTTTTGCTAGCAATTATACCGGGACATCTTGGTTTTTGACTTGCTTAAGCAATCAAAGGAAGCCTCAAGCTTAAGTGTCTCTCAGTTCTACACTGAGTTTGACTTCTCAGAAGTCAAAGACGCCACTCGCAACTTTGACCCGTCACTCAAGATTGGAGAAGGGGGTTATGGAAGTATTTTTAGAGGTTTGCTTCGGCATACTCAAGTTGCTATAAAGATGTTGCATTCTCATAGCATTCAAGGCCCCTCACAATTTCAGTAGGAGGTATGATGTTTAAGCCCTTTTTCTTTCTCAGTATTCGTTGGATAAGAGTTAAAGTGCTGTTTTTGCTTCAACAATGTGTACTATGGGGGTGTTGGGGATTACGTTTTAATGGTGATTATGTGATATGGAATAATCAAAATTAAGTAATCAGTTGTTTAAAAAATGCTATATAAAGTTGTGATGATCAGATAATAGGCACCCCTACATACTCGGACAATTGTTATCTGTTTGATAATCTGTTATTTTGATTGGCAATGATCTATAGGCCCCGCTCTTTCTAATTAAAAAAAAAAAAAAAAAAAAGGGCGAGGCGCCCTATGCTCTGGACTAAGATGACTACGAGCTCCTTCAATATAATGTGGCCTACCTACGCTCAAAAGTTGTGAGTCTCAGAACTACATGAGTCACAATTTATATGCTCAATATTTCTTGGTTTAATTGTTGTCTATGTTGTCATGTTTTATAGGAGAGTAAAAAGTTTAAGAGACTAAAGAAAGCAAGGGTGATTCTGGATTTTCTGACGAGGAGTAATTTGATGGAGCTGGAAAGGGTGGGTGAAGTGCTGAAAATACGATCGGCCGTAGCTTATTTGATGATGATGGTATGTTTTTTTGAATTTATCTGAGATTCTTGATTACCTTATAGGGTGGAATTTGGATACTTTCAGCGTGTTTTCTTTTAGTTAAATTGTCAGGTTCTGTATCTAATACAATACACAAATTCAAGTTTGAATCTCTCTTTGATGACAAAAAAGAATAATATGATATTGAACATATTAATCAATCACTAGACCCACCAATTTTGACAAATCAATAGATATTGGTTATCAAATTCCATTAAGCTTCCTGATGTTTCCAATAGATAATGGTATTATTTGTAACACTTTTTGATAATGGTATTATTTGTTGGACTTTTTGATATTCACACTGGATATCATGTTTCCTTTGTTACCTTTAGCATAAGTACGTATGCAAAGACTACTACAGCATCTTGCATGTGTTGTGCAGATGCATATGAAAAAAGTAAAAATTCAATTTGGGTTTGTGATAGCGCGTGAAAGTTTTAGCTCAAATGACTAAAACCCGTACCTTATATTGCATGTTATAAAGTTTGTTAGTTTTGTTTATTGGTTACAAATAGTTGAATTATTATCGGCTAGGTTTATGTTAATAATAATGTTTATAGTAGAATTTACGAAATAGTTGAATTGTTATGATGTAGATGTATATTGTTACTACTGTTTATAGTAGAGTGTACGAAATATTGATGCAATTATTATCACTAATGCCGGTCTGTTAAAGATATTTTAGTTACAGTTATACCACCGTTTCGTTTTCTCACATGTGTTTATCTTTTGGAATTATTTTCGCAGCTGAATTTCGGGCTCCCGCCACTGCATCTTCTAACTATAACGTGCATCGTACAGCCCAGGTTGGGGTGGGAAGTATTCGTGGTTTCGTTGCTAATACCATCAACAGTTAGTCATTATCTCTTATTGATAGGTTTTCTTCCTTTGTTATTCATCTACTATGCTCAGCTGTGATCTTTGCTATACATCTCAATCTTTTCGATAATTATGTTATACATATGCAGTATTTATATTGATATTCATTTAAATTTATAAACTGATCAAATGATTTGAATGTATGTATACATATGGCTTATGTGTGTATCGTTTGTGTAAATTTGAATTTTTTCTGTTGCTATTCTGCTGTTTAGCGGACACATACTCTAAACGAACTGTAAATTAAAAATCATGTGGTGTGCAGGCGGGAAAACATTTCATTAAATCTGGTGAAGTGTGGTTCTGATTTCAGGATATAGTAGGTGAGAAAGGAGAAAATTAAAAAAAAAAAGGAAAACTGGAGTTTTTGCAAAACTTGGTTCCACGATGCAGCTAGATAATCAGTGAGGTTGCAATTTAGATGAAAGCATTACTTAGGTTAGATGCCTCCAAATAGAAGTTGAGGTAAAAGGTCACATGACAATATTATGAACCATACCCTTTATCCCCATTCCAACCGTCAATTCTATCGTGAATGTGATGTAACTGGAACTATTGATTTCATTTTTGGTAACGCGTCTGTGGTCTTCCAAAAATGCAAGATTATGCCACGCCAGCCTTTAAAAAACCAGTTTGTGACTATCACGGCCCAAGAGAAAAAGGACCCGAATCAAAACATGGGTATCTCAATCCAAAAATGTGACATATCACCACTTGACGCGTTTGCAATTCCTGATCTTCAGGTTTGATAATGCAGCAAGGTTTAATACTAAAAGCAACTATAAAAGAACAACATGTATCAAGTTTTGGTTATGTAGATTGGTATTTGCTGCAGCATGATGTACCAAGTTTTTGTTATGTAACCAGTGTGATTTTGCATCTTCTGAATGCGACTGTAAATACAAAGAAGGACTCGCTACCCCGCCGCAACGCGGCGGTTCGCAGCCCTGCTCGTTCTTATAACTTACAGTGCACAACTTATAAGTTATATTTAAACAATTAACATTTGAAAAAAATGGTAAATTTGGTAAACTCATGAAAATGGATAGTGAACTTGGACAATGTCAATGGGAGATTGTGCAGTAGAAAAATGGGATAAATAAAACGAAATAATATTACAATATATTTTAAGGGTCATAATGTTCATTTTCCATATCTTTGAGTCACTAGAATTTTCTTTCTGTTGAAATTAGGCCAAAAATAGGCGGAATGTTTCACAAGAAAAAAAACACATTATTTCCCCTTCAAACCCTATGATTTCTGCTCATTTCCTTCCTAGAAAATTCTTAAGAACACAAAAAATTTTATGCATCATTTCTTTTCTTTTCTTCTGAAATTAAAACTCAAGAACAGAGTGTTAGGGTTTTGTGCCACCCATGGATGCGATCCAATGGTTTATGATGGTCCACGTGGTGGACATCCAAAGGATGACACAATAATGACATGTGGCATGTCATCATTGGCTCTGTCAGATTCATGGAATGCTCCATGCATGATTGCATGTACTAGCCTAATGTTCGTAGTGCTAGCTCTACTCAAATGAGGTAATGACACATGTTGTCCGTTGTAACAATCTTGGATAAGTTTCCAGTCTAGTCTTTGCCTGTATGTGTTTATCAGGCGTGGTGTTTTGGCATGGGAACTTGCTTCCCAGGCGAGATATGATAGGATTTATCCTTGGTGGGCTTGACTTGTGCCCGTCTCGAGTGTATGGGCTTTTGCCAGTTGGGCTGAAACTCTCACACGCTGTCAACCCCCCCCCCCCCAAGTACATTAGTGTATTGATCATTTGTGAGATGGTGAAGGAATTTTTCTTGACAATGAGACGTTTTTTCTAGGCGTAAGAGAGCACTTTAATGTGTGTACATCCTGTAGATGCGAATACCCATGCGAGTAGTTGCGAAGGTTGAGTGTTTGGAGAGTATTTAATCCTTAGGCATGCTACGCATTTAATGTATGTTCGGCTTCTAAATGTGAATACCAACACAAATAATTGCAAGGTTTAAGTATTTGAAGAGTTTCCCACCCCTAGGCCTGCTACGCGTTAAATGTTCATTCATCCTGGGTATGGAAAACTAGAAGGGGGTTGAATAGTTTTTACCGTTTTCATGCATGTTTAATAAATGTTAGATTCGTATGCTTGATGTGAAATCACGACACACAAATATATATATATATATATATATATATATATATATATATATATATATATATATATATATATATATATATAAACAATAAACAATAAGTAAATGCAATATAGAAATGGAAAGGGCAAACCAAAGACACCGTGATTTATATTGGTTCGGCACGAAGCTTCCTTCCTCGCTCTACTCCACTCCTCGAGTACCTAACTCGAGAGTTCGTAAGCACTATATCAAGAAGCTCCCTTTCGACGGAGAAAACCTTATACCGTCGATTCACTTCTTTACCGATATTAAGCTAGATATCGAGTCTTTTTCCAAGGCAAGACCAACCTTACTACACGATATATTTGAAGGCCTAAAATACTAACCGATCTTTCTACTTTGGTGTTTGATGATGACTAACAACTTTGGTGTATGATGGTGAAGTATAATGACACAACAATGATATACAAAATTCAACAACAATGTATATAAGTAGACACTAACTGTAAAACCCTAAATTCTGATATCACATTTTTGCATCTAATTTGAATTTTTAACCTAAGTTTATATTAAGTTGATTACATTTAAAACTATATGTTATGTAATAGTTACATATTATTAATAATATACTTATGATTAACTAACTTAGAAAAATTGTTACAATTCCCTTCCTAATCCATGTCCATATCTGCCCCCTCCCCATATCACACGTTTAATTTGTTTGGAAACACAAGGAGATAAGACTAAACTAATAAGTATGTACATCACTAAAAACATAAAAGATATTGTGGTTTCCTTTTTCTTAGCAAAATACATAGTTTCCTTAAACCCCCTACACGCTTTTCCTTTTTATTGTACGCTTCTTATTCCCTCTCCACACACATACGACATCATACTTCTCTCCTCTATACGAAACCCTAAAGCAGCCATTATCACTGGTTCTTTTCCTCTCAAGACCAAGGTTGAAGACTTGTTTACTGTGGTGTTCATTCATGGTGTGCAAGGGTGTGTTGTTGTAGGTATATCGACTTAGGGTTGTTCTTGTTATCTTGTTTTCTGTCTTGTTCCAGCCAAGAGGTATCATCACCCCATGTTTTCTTTTCCATTCGACACACCTAAAACATGCATAATCATATAACACATTAAACCTAATTAGTTTACATGCTAACTTGTTCGTATATTCTGTTTAAATGGTTGCAGTTCATTAGTATATAATCACACTTGAAAACACCACATGAAATCATAACTTAACATGCTTAAAAACTTGAGTATTCGACCCATGTTTTCTGATCTGGTTCGACCCCTTTGTTATTCAACCCTAATCTGGTCTTTATAACATACTTCTAAATCTGGAATAAACCCTAGGATAATTAATAACGGGGCGTACATATATAATACGAAAGGTTAGGGCTTGGTTCGTGTCATTTTATGTGGACTGTGAGATCGTTATTTTATGTGTATGCGTGTGGTGAGTGTGTCGATCATGTAGGGCTGTTAGACGTGTGTATTATGGACTAATAAAAACCTATGAAACATGTTTTATAATCAGATCTAAAAGAGGGTAGCATTAGGCTGTTTTGGTCTCGTTATAAACACATATGTGGCTCGTTAATCTTGTATGTCGTGTGTGTGATTGTGTTGTGTTCTGGTGTGTGTTTTATGGGGTCTTAAAACATGTTATCATCTGTATTAAATAGTTAATAAGTCGTAGTATTAATTTGGTTAAGCTTGAGTCATTTTGGAAGGGTTTTTGTTCGTTAAAAGGATTAAGGTTGTATTGTTTCTGTCTCACTAGTATGCTGTCCAGAAATTAGGTCTAATGGCATGAGGTGAAACTTTATGATACTCACATGTTTTTGCAAGATTTTGAGGCTAAAACTAAATTCAGGATGTGTGCTATCTGGATATCAAATTTCATAATTTTTGGAGGTCGGGTAGGTGACTTTCTGATTTTTAGAACATTGGTTGTCAATCCTGAGTTTAGGAGTCTGAAAATTCAGCTGGTATTTTTGAATTTTAATTTCCAAACAGTGAGGGGTTAAGAGCTATAATTTGACAGGGGTAATATTTAGGATATGTGTGGCTTCCTGTAACTTTTATAGATTTTTCTGAAGTGTGTAACTGGGTTAATTAATTACAAACTTTCTGGGTGTTTCAGCAGTTTATTTTCTGGACAGTCGTGTAAAGAGTGATTTTTATTGTGTGCTTGTACTAATGTATAAATTCTGGAAAAATTCTGGAAAATACTTAAGATATATATGTATCACTGGGTAAAAGTATAGAATTAAATGAGCTTATTTGAGGTGTTTTAAAAATCATAAGGATCGGACCTGATTTATATAAGAATCCTGAATTTAATTAAATAATTACTTAAAACACTTATAAACCTAAAATTCGGTGTATTTGGAACCTAAATAAGATAAATATCATTTTGAAGTCTTATAACTTATGTTTTGATTATTAATTATTGTTAACCTTTAACTTTGGCATATTAGCATCTTTAACCATAAACTTTGATTAATTATGAATTCTACCTAAAAGTTACATAAATAGAATAAAACCCTAGATGTGTTAACATGAATTTCAATAAACGTTTAAAATCAGTAATGAGCTTATAAAATGAGTTTATAAATAATATGTGATACCTAATTCATGTAGATTCTCAAAGGAGGGAGTGACTCTTGTTCTTGTGATCATTTTATTTCCGTTCATTTGCTAAGTTACAAATATTTCGTCATTTTTCAGTAAGGGCATCCATTGGTATGGTTATCCGTTATTGCTATTGATATCTGTTCTGTTATCTGATTGATATCCGTTTTGATATTCGTTTTGATATTTGATTTGCTATCTCATTCTGATATTCGTTGGTTATCCGTTTGATATGATTCAGTTCAGTATTTGATATGATATGCTTCAGTTCAGTATTTGATATGATTGATTTGATATGATTATGATTATGATTGCTCTTGTATTGCCCAACTTCTGTATATGTATCTGTATCCCTAGCTATGGAGGTACCATGGCCATGTCATTGAGGCACCAATGGCATGACACTTTTTGTGGAGGTGTGATTGATCCACGGCGTCCCCTTCTGTTCTGTTATGATATTTGTGCACATTGGCCATTATGATATGTGTATATGCCTGTCATGAGCAAATATATGATTTGTTTTGCAAGGGGCGTATGGATGCATCCTAGGGAATCTGTATCTGTATCTGGTGATTGGTTGGTGTGTGTTCCTACACCCCATCACATTCTGGTATATTGTGAGCTAGCTACTCCATGTACAACTTTGGAATTGACGGTATATGATTGGTGATATGATTTGTGATATGATTGTGATATGATTATTTGGCCTATTCATGTATCATGCTTAGGTAGTTGGGCAATGCACTTCGATCCTATATTGATTGATATTTGTTATGCACTCTGATTCAGTATCTGATTCATATTCGTTTCGTATTCTGTTTCATCTGACATTTTCTCAGCAGGCTCTTTCCCTTTCCTTGATTTGACATAATCTGATCCGTATTCGTTTCGATTATCTTATTATCAGTTATTTGTTTATATCTGTTCACTGAGCGTTAGCTCAGCCGCGTTTCTTTTCCTGCGGCAGGTTAAGCAGGAATTCTTGGGGGTAGAGTGTGAGAGTAGAAGCTTAGGAGACCTACCATGATTAGACTATTCTCTTTAACTGAATTTATGCTTTCAGACTTAGTATTTTGGATTTACTTCATTTGTAGACTTTGTTGGATCTTTGTTATGACTTTTGTTGTCATGTGTTTTCATGACTTTGGATTATTTATTTAAGACTTCCGCTTTGCGTTTATGTTCTGATTTGTCACCATAATGTAGCATTTTAGCCCTTGTCGGCTTGGGGTGTTACACTAACAACTACAATACTTAGAAGCTTTGAGATCTTCTTGCATTCTTCACTTTAAATCAAAGTGGTAATTTGTGGATCACTTGGAATGTGTTATATAGCAAGTGGAATGATCAAAGAGTGTTTAATGAAAGCTAGAATGAAAGTGTCATAGAGAGAATTTACAGAAAATTGCTCAAAAAGTCTATTGTTATTAAAAATGAGATAGGTGACTTCTATTTATAGTGTGCCTTCTGTCCCGAAATCACCCTTTGGCGGATTCGCGGATCCGTAAAATACGGATCCAAGGAGCGTCAGTAGACACTCCTCAAATTGTCTATTGTGTTTTTCACTTCCGTACCAAAATCTTTTTAAAACATTTTGCTTCTAGAAAGACTTGTGGACTAAGTTTCCCTAATTATTTGTTTTATTTATTTAATTATATAATTAAGTGTTGGCTAGTTGTAATTAGTGAAAAGCATTTGTTTTAAATGTGTTTATAAAATATTTATGCATTTAGGTTCTTTGATCATTCGACGGACTTTATAACGACATTATTCATACCTTAAGTGATTGTCGTCGGAGTGTAAACTTACGAATAATAACTTGGTTACTTATATTTTTACGTCGTATAAATTTATATTTGGCATTATCAAAACTTTGAGAGACCGTAGAATATAAATAACGTTTTTACGTGATATTTGTATTAACAATCTCCCCCTTTTTTATGATGGCAAAATATAAATTCATATTCAGTAAAAATGTTAGTATGCAAGTTTTTAATTGTGGGTTTACCTATTTCTCCCTCTTTTTGCTGAAACAAAAAGTGTAGAGTGACGTAGCGGAAACTAATTGGCGATGCAAATGCTCCCCCTTGTTTGGGGCACCAAGAAATCGAGGTATGAATTCGTGCTACAAACAAAGTTAATGTACAATCGCGAATATGAAGATTACCACAACATCACAACCATAAGTCAACCATAATCAACCACGATGCACAACCATAAACTTGTCAAGCAATAAATGAGAACACGCCAAGACATGAGAACACACAAACTAAGTAACCTCATTCTATTATAAGAGAATTAAGGTAAAATTTTGACTCAAAGGTCAAGACTTCCTAAGAAGTTACAAATAAACAAAGAAAGTAAAAAATAGTCCTAAGAGATAGTATGGCTTGGTGAAGAACCCCTCTACCTTTTAACCCCCGAAAGATACATACGAGAGGAAGAAGCAACAATCTCTTTCCTCTTAGAAGAAGAACCCATCTGGCAGAACTTACCCACCACGCCGGGAGCGACATTCCAAGAAAGCATCAATCTTTCCACGTCAACCTCAACAACATTCGGATCATTTTGACCAATAAAGCCAACATTTTCTTCCTTACCAACATGAAAACCCAAGGACGAAGCGGATGGGCTCCCAAAAACTAAGGGAGTATGAGCAGGACAAGCAGCAAATGAAATAGGATGATTACCAGCGAATTGAAGAAAATCTTTCAAAGTCATTTCTACAAAAGAGCAAAACAAAAACATATAATAAGCTATACGTGCATTACAAAAGGTAAAAGATTAACAGGCATATCACGACCATCAACAAGGATGGCAGGTTTTATAGGAGCCTCATCCGAGGAACCCGCAAGACCAGTTAAATAAAGAATAGGTTCCAGGAAAGCTTGAGCCACAATATGATAATGAAAAAGCTGAGCGCGAAGGTGAACATCAAAAGGCTCCTTAGGGGTAAGGAAAACAAAAGGTACCAGTGCTATGATGAAAGGAAGTCAGTAAGAAGAAAAGAGGACTCATTGATGTATATTAAGTTTGACTTCTAGCCTTGAATGCTAGGCAGCGAAGATCTAAAAACCGAAGGAATGGAACCCTATAGTGTTTTTGAAAAGTTAACCAATCCCCTACAAGACCAACATTGAAAATAGACCTAAAAATAGGAAGTGTAGGTTCCCCACCAAAATCCCTACAGGCAACAACAAAGGAGGTAACGCGGGAAACACCAAACGGATTGAGAAGAGCAAAGGGATATTTAAAATACTCAAAAACGTCACGAAAAAAGGAACTTAAGGGAAGACAAAGATTCCTAACAGTAAACAAGGAAAGATATAGAGTCATGAAACCGCGAGGAACATCCAACATCGTTTGAGTATCTAGAGGACGTATGGGACTATAATGCTTATTTATCCAAAAATCCTCAACAAAATCAGAGAACTCCTTGTTTGGTATGGTACATGTAACAGTCCCTAAAGTACCTTTCGACATAATAAAAAGAAAATACAAAAAGAAACAACAAGCCTGAAAAGATAGGGTTTACCGTTAAAAGAATGTTAAAGCTTTTAAGAAAGAGAAAGACGAAAGTAGTTTTGAAGAAAGACGGTAAAAAAATGAAAAAGATCAAAGGAAAAATATTTATATGATGGGTCCAAGGAATCTGGGTCGTACACGTGTCCTACTAACTCCATCAAGCAGCTAGAAGAAAAGAACGCGTAGGATACACGCGACACGGATGCAGTAAATGTACTCAAGTACTTCCTCGGTAAAGACAGGCATCAGTTACCGAAAAGACGTTTTGGAGGCACTAGCATTTAATTCTCTGAAAAGACAATTTCGAAGAAGAACCGCTAAAAAAGACGCTACGATCGAGAAGGATTCTGATGCCTTTTGCTCCGAAGACAAGCATAACGCATTTCGTGAGGTGTTCGGCTTTGATAAATTCTAGCATAGGAAGTTTTTAAACTTATATTTTCCAAGTCTCTTGGGAGATATCTTTTTAAGAATGATTCTAATAAGGTCTACTTGAGGGCAAGTAGAGTTTAAGCGGGGGGTATTTGATAACATCAAATAGTCCTCATATTTTAGTGTCAATTTCCCCCTAATATGCTCATCATTTGTATTGTTTTACTTGAATATATACTCTTATTTCTTAATATATCATTTTCAGGTCATTAATGAGCATAGGAACAAAGAGACGCGGATTTGGAAGATTATTAAAGAAGATATACAAGAGTATGCTGGCCAGACAGAAGTTACGGCATAGTTCCACTCTCTACTTATGGCATAACTATGATTTACACTAGAAGACCAAATTCAACGCAGTTCAATAGTTATGCCGTATATATTTCCAGACTTAGAAGAATTTTTATGGTCAAGATATTTACGCCGTAACCCATTTGCAAGGTTACGGCGTAAAAGTGATGAAATTCACTACGAGAGTTTTACGGTCGTAACCCATTCTCAAGGTTACGCCGTAAATATTTTATTATGGATAAGATCGTCGAGATACGATGGTTACGGCGTAACCAATTCTAAGGGTTACGCCGTAACTTTAACGAGGCTATAAATACAAGCCTTCATTCTGCATTTTCATCATCACTTCCCAACACACAACACCAAGGGACGTAAAGGGCTTCCAGAGAGATGATTTTCAGCAGCATACGAAGCATTTTCCAAGGGAGAATTCATGCCATTACTACATAAGTTTTAGTATTTCGTATCAAACATTTGTATTTAATTCAATGTCTTTCATTATGATATTTAACATTGAATTTTCTGCATTATTTAATATGATTGGCTAAACACCTTTGGTGTTAGCCTAGTTATGAAATTGTTATTGCCATGATTTAGTTTTCTCATTTTCTTATCGCTTTATGTGCATATTTTCTTTGCTTATTTGTGGACACCCTTGTTTCGGTAGTGTTAATGTTTGGTAGTGTTTATAAAGCTAGGAGAATTGACCATCGGACCCCAGACGAGTAGGTTGCGAGTAGTGGTAAGAATTGACCATAGGACTACCACTATCTTGTATGCGAATTGACAATAGGATCACCTACCAAACAGAGATACTTAAGAAGTTAGGGGAAACCTAAGTTCAAAGATGTCGGGTTTCATAAGAATAGGTCTGGATTGTAGCTGGTGCTTAATGACTTAGCATAAGTTACCCACGAACTCTGTCGATCTCATGATGACGGAATAGGAACCTATATGACATAGGCTAGACGAATTTACCCGAGGAGTCTAGTGACATTTACCCCCACATGAAGTGGTAGAAAGCATTAATAGGAAGACTTAATTATGGCGTAACAAGATTAGTAATTCGGCTAGCACATTTCTCCCTACTGATTGTTCATCACTTTAATTTTGCTTTTATTTCATTAGTTTAATATTAATCTATTCAAAACCTCCTTTAAAATCAGTGACATTAGACTTAAATTAGGATCCACACTCATAGCTCTTGGGACGACCTCGACTTTACCAATTACTACACTACACACGACCAGGTACACTGCCCGTTAGTGCATAGGTAGACCTTAGGTAGACGAGTAATTATAAATATTAAAACCTGGTCTAAAATCCAGCATCACGATCCGTGTAGACAACTGCACGTGGGCACGATTTCGGAGCCTATTCTTGTAGCCCTCCTATTGGCTAAAGAGAATATGCTCTCTCAAGCAATCTAGCTGACACACGTGGCTAGAACTTTCCTAGGGTTTGCCTATAAATAACTGGTTCATTTCATCCGTTTGAGGTATGTCATTCATTCCCCATCTACTCTCTCTCACTAAACATTATCCCTAATTACACGAATGACTTATTCTCACACCGAAGCCGGTTCGTAGGGTCTACACCTGCGCTCCGTCTAACCCAAGCATGTTGTTTGACTTATTACAGGCTACCCAAAAGACCTTTGAAATATCCAGCTTGTGTCTACGCAAGCTCTGATCAAGAAGGTGTAGTTTATTGTACGATCATTGACTTTATTGACTTTTGAGCCGAATATTTCATATTAACGAGCCATGAGTTTTTTTATATCTCAGTTAATAGTTTTCATGATTTGGCAAATGACTTTGACTTTTAGCATATTATATATGGTGAGATGACAAGAATTTTTATAGTTGAAACTTTTGAATTTATTGACTTGCCGCTAAATTTAGCATATTTTAAACTTGCCGCTAAAAACCTTGCCACTAAAAATCTTGTTGCTATGCACGGGTATTCGTCTAGTGTAAAATAACTCTCCTCTTGTTTTATTACAACTAAATAGTAAATTAATAGCATAAATAATCCATCAGGCCAGCATTTTTGTGCTCGATGTTTGTATTTCTGCTGACCTTTCTACCGACTTCTACTTGTAGGTGACTTTCATATTTTTGGAGTTTTGTAATGAGAATAGAAATACATAGATGGGTACCACATAATATAAATTTATGATCTTGTTTTGTCCATTTATTTAAAGATAACAAACGAGTACCCGTTCATAGCAATTAGATTTTATAGTGGCAAATTGATAACGTCAAATTCCCCTAATATTTATATATCAAATTCCCGTGTTGATTGCCTCATTCATATTGTTTTTATCGTAATATGGTACTTAATTTGTTTATATTTACATTTCAGGTTAATCGAGGTGTTGGATCGGAAAAGATACGGAAACGGCCAATGATAGACTTAGTTCATGAAGTTGGCATTCAGAAAATAGTTATGGCGTAATTGACAAATTATGTTTACGCCGTAGTTACACGTGGACAATAGTTTTCAAAGTCTGGATGCAGGAAGGTTACGGCGTAAGTGGCACGAGGGACTTACGTCGTAACATACTATGATGGCCAAGGAATTTTGTAAGTCTGATGCAGGATTTTTGACCAGGTTTTACTATTTATAATTTCTCGTCTACCTATGGCCTACCTTATGCACTAACGGTCAGTGTACCCGATCGCATGCAGTGAGGGAATGGTAAGACCGAGATCGTCCCAAGAACGGTGGATTTCTAGCTGTCTAATTAAAACGATTGTCACATAAATAAAGGTTTTTTATAGTTTGTTTAATTGATTATATTTTAATAATTCTACGTGATCAATTGGGATGGTTCTTTAGCAAACAACTAATGAGGATGACAGTTGCAATGGTCTAGTTCTCATAAAGTGTCTACGAACGCTTTATGTGGTGGTTAAATGTCGCTAGACTCCTATGGTCAATTCGTCTAGCCTATATCCCTAGAATCCTCCTCCGATATCAAAGGTCTACCATATCCTTGTGATAAAGGGAGGTTTCCGGTAGACTAGTTCAAGTCATTAAGTGCCAGCTATCAATTCCAATACCAGGGTTGTGTAGTCCTATGGTCAATTCTTACACAACATGCACCCAGTTCATCGGGTAGCATCATGGTCTCGCATTTCTTAAATATTTCCACAAGGTAGGTGATCCTATGGTCAAATTCCACACAAGGAGATGGTAGTCATATGGTCAATTCTTACCATACCTCGCAACCTACTCGGCTAGGGTCCTATGGTCAATTTAAGCTAGCCTAATAGATACTACCTAGTTTCCACATTACCAAAACACGAGGATCATAGAATGACTAAAAGACTAAACACATAGAGCGAATAATAAACAGAGAACAAAGAATAAAAACCAAGCAATTAATCACCCAATAATTAATTAATTAAAAAACAAGAATAACTAATTAATTAAAAGACAAGAACAATTAAATAAAACACAATAGGCACCAAAGTATCGACAAACAAAGCAGAATCAAAATTATAGTCATTAATAATGAAACTGAATAAAATAATGAGTGTCGAAAAAGGATTACATATCGTGCTGAATGAGTGCTCTTGATCCCCTAGTTGAATACCGGGGCAAAACCCTACCGATCGTCCTTCTGTTTTTTTCCTCTGAAACCAAAAGATATCAAACATACGTACATAAGTCTTCTATTTATAATAAATTGAAACTATGGCCTTGTCCACGTCAGCCCCCTGAGATTGCGCCATTTTCCATTATCAGTCCTTGTGTTCTTTTTCACAAATATTCCACCGTATAACACATATAAATGTGCTATAAAACTTTATGCCATTGACAATTTCAGCCCCTCTTCGTAATTCATATTATCACTTTCAGTCCTCAAATTTAATAAACTTGATATTATTTTTCCGCTTTTAGTCCCTGGACTATGACTCCTTCGCGCCCAAGTTATTAATTACGGCGTAACTAAATCACTAAATTACGCCGTAAGTCTTCGTCAGCATGTACTTATCCACTTCTTAAATTTCTCTACGACGTAACTAAATCATCAAGTTACGCTTTAACCTTCACATATATCAATCACGGCGTAACCTCAAGAGTAGGTTACGACGTAAAGCTCTAGGTTACGTTTTTACGCCGTAACACTATTACCAGTTACGGCGTAAATTTCATAATACTTAGAAAAATGGTCTTTATAATGTGTTACGGCGTAAGTCCATCATGCCACTTAGCCGTAACTTTCGTCTGAATGCGTTATTGCATTTTTTGGCCTTTTCTTGCATCTTTTCCACTCCAACGCCTCATTTATCCAGAAATGCAAATATGAACGAATTACGTACCATATTTATATAAATGAGTCAATAAACACGGGAATTTGATATGTAAAATGTCAGGTTAATTTGATGTTATCAAATATCCCCCCCACCTGAACTCTACTTGCCCTCAAGTAGACATTTTTAAATTATTTCTAAAAATATATCTCCCAAGATTTCTTGAAAGATATGAGTTTAAAAAAATACCTAAGCTAGAAATTTTCAAACCGAGCACCTCACGAAAAGGGAATTGAAATCACACTCTCTCACTAATCTATGTGTTTATTTTGGGGTGATCACTCAACTACTCAGTCATGGGGAGTATTCTATCATTGGCTTGGCAAAGATACTAATCTCCACCACTAGAGTCTATAGATGCAGCTATTCCAAAAGGCAAAGGGTTGACACAACATAAAGGCTTACGGGATTATCTTGTCATTACTAACATGCCACAACGAAGGTGACAAAGACCATCGATACATGACCAAATCCATGGCCAAGACATCAATGACTGCTCTTTCCATCACCTAAGCATGATTCATGACCAAAGGGTAGGATAAGACAGGTAAAAATATTTAATGGGTGTAAACAAAAAGACACGAAATAAATAGTTTCCTAAGTCCACAATCGCCCCGTCACTAGTCGCATTCAATCCCATAGCAAAAATCGAGGGTCAAGAGTCAAGGGGTCTTTAACAACGTCTAATACACGAGTTAATGCATATAAAATGTAGCGTAGTGCCTCATAATCTCCATAAACTAGGCGAGTAAGATGCATTAACTCGGCCTTCATCATTAATGAAAAAAATTATGTGCTCTTAAAAATTTTAAAAATTGGGTAAAATTAGCACATATTTGACCAAAAACCATATAATCCAACATTTCTATCTCCCTTCCCCCCACTTGAGATGTACAATGCCCTCATTGTACAAATATTGACCAAAATTGAAAGGTAAGATAGAAATGTACGGGTTTCTAATTTTATCCGTAAGAATACATCAAAACGGATATGTAAAAACTGCGCCAGCTAAACAGGCGAGAATAATAATCACAATACTAAACGACATATAAACAAACGCTTGCTTGCATGCTATATTTTTTTTCTCTTGCTTGCTTGCTTGATGCAAGACAAGGTATACATAAAAATAAAAATAAAAACGATACGAACATAAAAAGCATCCCCCACTTGAGATCAACTATCATCTAAACCCGATTTTCATCCAAAACCCTTTATTTAAAACCCACGACTTCCACCAGTGGAACCAAAATTCACTAACAACGCCCGAACCATGGAGTTATAGAAACTACAGGGTAGGCTAGGCGAAAGGTGTAACGAAACAACATATATTGGGTGAACAAACGAAAAGAATGGCTCAGACGGTTTTACTAGGGGTATCTTGCACTAATAATGAGTGCAACAAAAAGGGTTTCACATGGGGGATTGAGTAATCGATGTGAAAAGTCAATATACACATAACATAAATGGATGGGCTATTTGGGGTTCATCCTAAAATTTGCCTTTATTCCTAGCTGCACCGATTACACCAAGTTACCTCAGTTCAATGCTCATTATAATGGTCTCGAAAAGATATACAATGTCAAGTTCTAAAGTCTACTACAGCCACCGGCACACTCATTTTAATGGAATTTATACATAAGGGGAAAACGGAAAGGCTTATCCTCACACAATGTAAATATGGGGTAGGTGTGCTCAGTTAAGATTAATCTAGTTAAGTAATGAAAAACATGTCAAAATTTTACAAATGAAACGCTTTTCACTAAAAACTAGAATAATAAAGGCAAGTAAAATCAGGTGGGTGTTTATTTCTAATCCCTTCCCACCACTTGGGTCATACTAAGCATATAAATTAAAAATAAGAAGGGTTAGAAATGGAACGGAAAACTCCCATGGATTTGCTCGGCATGATCAATGATGTAAGTCCTAAAACATGCTGTAAGCATGCCTCCACGAGCAACATCCAACTACACCAACAACTCATCCTTGCAATCACCATGGTACTCAACTAAGTCGGATATAAAGTGTTTCCTTGCAGCCAAACACCACTCCATAATTCATCAACCTGAATTGCTGTAAGAAAAACTAATACCAAAAAGCATAATTCCGGATAAAAGCAAAATAATAGCACGAAATGTAAAAATAAAAACAAAATAAAACCTAACTCACTTTTGTAGGAATCACGGTTGCATTTAGCGTATGCAACAAGCCTTTTAAACCACTCTGTGTCCCGAGTGGACGAGTGAAGTCTCATGAGGGTTTACAGGGAACACACCCACAAAGTTCATTTAAAAACTAATACAAGGTTATGGAATGTAGGGATTTGAAAAAAAAAAAAAACATTTTTGCATACAGGAGGAAGTTACGGCGTAACTTCTATAACTGGGTTACGCCGTAAAAGAGTTAACCTATTTTTCTCTTGTATTCTGGGGAAGGTTACGACGTAACTTCTATTACTGGTTACGCCATAAAACCTTCTATTAATTAATCCCAGGTTGGTTTCACCTCCAATGCTCAACACGAACCTTCTCTAGACCTCCATTGCTGTAGATACCTGCAAAACATTATACCAAACAATCCAAACCAACTACAAAACCTAAATCTAACTATATTTCTAAAAAGTCTTTAAAAAAATAAAAACTAAAACTAAATCTAGGATAGGGACGGGTAGTCTCCCGACGAGCACTTTTCTTTACTCCCGAGTATTTAAGTTAGACTCCTTCCTCCATCATCATTTGACATCAATTGGACGTCTCCAATCATGTCTATTGCTCTCGTCATCATGGCATGCCAACGATCCTCTCAACTTGTTCTTCCTGCATACTAACAAAACCTCGTGCATTAAATTTGTAAAAAAAATAAACATGAGCAATAAGTGAGATATATCACATAATTCATAATTAAAGATGTTTCAGACTGGGTTATGACGTAGTCCAATTACTAACTACGCCGTAACTTCAATCTGATAGCAATCTTTTAAATAACCAGAACAGACTACGCCCTAACAATCTGTTAATACAAATATCGTCCTAAAAACATTATTTATATTTTACGATCTTTGCTATATTTTGTTAATGACAATTATAAACTTTATCTTTAGCAAATCATAAATATAAGTTAAAGTCTTTTACATTTATAGTAATAAGCTTTTAAAACTCATCATAACATGCTACATTCATCACTAGAATATACATAGGACATACATATATACATTTACATGTTTACATTTTTATTCTTAAAATTGAAATATATACATGACATCATTGCATACATCATTTGGATATCTTTAGGATATCTTGAAGATTTAGAGAATCTCATGGAAAGATCTTCAAGCAAAGAATTGGATTTGGTAATATCTTGGCAAGATTTGGAAAGATTTTGAAAGATATGCTATCAGGCTCTGGCGGAACCAAATAGCATAACGGGCGGACCCCTGGATTTGGATCCGCCAAATCCGTGGACTGTTTGATCAGTTTGCCTATAAATAGCAAGCTGATCATTCATGTTCACTCATCACTCATATAGCATAAACTACATTATACATTCTTTCATATATTACTAACCCATTCATTCATTCATTTCATTTGTAGTGATCTTTCTTTTGTAGCAAAGAGATCAAGCATCACAAGCTTCAACATACTGTTGCAAGACTTGTTAGTTTAGATACACTGTGATTTTGTAGTTTATCACACATCATTGTTATACCAAACATTCAGTAGTAATCGGTTAGTGTTTTAGTCCTCAAAACACATAGAGTTTCGGGAGTGGTTGTGCCCTTGTAAAAGAACTCGGTATCTAGCTTAGTACCGAAAAAAGTGTAAGCGACGTTAGGTTGGTTCTACCTCAAACTAGAACTCGGTATTTAGCTTTGTACCGGATAAAGTGTAAGCGACATGTATAAAGGTTTTCTCCGCCGAGAAAGGAGCTTGTTTCTTAGTGAAGAAAAACTCTCGAGTTAGAGGCTCGATCAGTGGAGTAGGGCAAGAAAGAGAGTCCTTGTAGACCGAACCACTATAAACATCCGTGTTGTGGTTTGATTGTTTCTTTCCTTACTTACTTTATTTATATTGTTTGATTGTTTGCTTTAAGTTGAAATCACGTTAAGTATTCAAAGCAAATTAATTTTAAAACGGTAAAAACTATTCAACCCCCCTTCTAGTTTTCCACAGTTGGCATCAGAGCTACGTTACTCAAGATATTTAAAATATATTGTATTTGAAAACTTGAAACGATCCATGAATTTTGAAAATTTCAAAGTAGGGCAATCTATGCAAAGACCACCACTATTTGAACCAAATAGTTTTATATATTGGAAAAACCGATTTAAAACTTATGTGAAGTCAAAGGATATAGATCTATGGTACATCATTGTAGAAGGTAACCATAAACCCATAATTAAAGATATATCAAGCGGTCGGGATGAGGATATTTCTCTTACTCGTCACAGTGATGAGCAAAAGAAATTAATTGCCAAAAATAATGAAGCTAAAATGATGCTTTATAATGCTTTACCTAGGAAAGAATATGAAAGAGTATTTATGTGTAAAACCGCTAAAAATATTTGCCAATCCTTAATTATCACTCATCAAGGGAACTCACAAGTAAAGGATAACAAAATTGATCTTCTTGTTCAACAATATGAATAATTTGTTATCACTGAAGATGAGACCATTGATAGTGCATTTGCTGGGTTTAATACTATTATTACTTCTCTTAAAGCACTTGACGATTCTTTTTCTAGTAAGAACTTTGTCAGGAAATTTCTTAGAGCACTTCATCCGAAGTGGAGAGCAAAGGTGACAATCATTGAAGAATCCAACTATCTTTCAAGCATGCCACTTGATGAGCTCATAGGAAATCTCAAGGTTCATGAGATGGTGATGGAAAAAGATTCAGAGATAGTCAAAGGCAAAAAGGAAAAGATCAAGTCCATTGCCTTAAAAGCTAGGGTAGAGTCAAGTGATGATGAAGAGTCTAGTTCAGGTAGCGAAGACGAAGAGTATGCCATGGCCGTAAGAGATTTCAAGAAGTTCTTTAGTGTTGGGAATTATCACATGACAAGATTTAATATGAAGAACAGACTTAAGTCTGCTGGGTTACAAAGTTAAGTCTGTTAGTTGTATTTTGTAATAGTTAAGTCTGCCTTTGTATTGTTAAGTCTGGTAGGTAGTATTACGTAGTTAAGTCTGGTTGACTTATTAGTTAAGTCTATTTATGAAAGTTAGGAAAGTTTGTTAGCTATAAGTTAGGAAAGGATACGTAGTTATCTTTAGAGAAGATACGTATATTCTTCTACACGTTTTGTATCTAGGGTTTCCTTGGTGTATAAAAGGAACCCTAAGGCTCAATAGTTTGCACGAACGTACGTGTGTTAGTTGTATGCGTATTGATTAAAAGTATTAGTAATATACGAAGTTAGTTATTGATATTGTGTTCTTCATTGTTCATTGTTAAGATTCCGCATTAGCAATAAACAACCTGTTAGAGTTTCTCACTTAGATTGATTTGGATTTATTCAAGTCGTCTAACAAGTAACAAAGGCTACTTGGATCCATAATTCGTGTGGACCTACAAGTGGTATCAGAGCCTGTAGAGAGACTCTGAGTTCGAAGAAACACAAAAACCACAAACACAGATCACTTAAACAAACCCTACAAAATGTCTGTCAAGAATGGTGATGCATTCTCCAACCACAACAGTGAAGATGAAGTCTCAAACCATGAAGATGAAAAATCAGAAGCTGGCACATCCAACAATGAATCACAACCACAAACCATACCTGCCACAACCACCATATCAAACATAAAACTCCCTATCTTGAAGAAGGATGAGTATGACATATGGGCTATGGAGATGGAGCACTATCTCGAGTATAGTGATAACGAGGTCTGGAAGGTCATATAGAATTGAAATTCGAAGAAGAGGATTTCGGTTGGTAAAGATGGAGTGGTTAGGGTTCTTCCACCTGTGTCTGCCCCAGAAATTCATGCAGTGGAAAAGGAGAGAAAAGCTAAAAACCTTTTGTTGATGGCACTTCCCAAGGAGCACTTGAGAAGGTTTCATGGCATGGATGATGCCAAGGAAATTTGGGAGGCTATCAAGAAAAGATTTGGAGGGAATGCAAACTCCAAGAAGATGCAGAAGGCTGTTCTTAAACAGCAATTTGAGGCATTCAGTGTATCCAGTTCAGAGGGATTAGAAAAAGGCTATGATAGGTTTCAACAACTTCTATCACAATTGGAGGTTCATGGTGCAGCTGTGTCTGAAGAAGATGCAAACCACAAGTTTCTCAGATCACTACCAACAGAATGGTCAAGTGTGACAATGACCATGAGGATGAAGGATGAAATTGACACCATGAAAACTGATGACCTGTACAACAATCTTCGGGTTTTTGAACGGGAAATCCAAGGAAAAGCATCTTCAAGTTCTACAAATGTTGCCTTTGTTTCTCAAAACAAGGGCAGCACTAACAAGGTTAAGTCTGGTGGCTTTAGTTCTGGTGGTTATGAAACTTCTTCAAGCAGAATGAGAGAAAGAGAAGCACCAGCTGGCTTTGCTGATGAAGTTTTTTATTCTCTATTTGCCAAGAATTCAGAAGAACTAGATCTTCAAAGTGATGATCTTGAGCAGATAGATGATGTTGATGTTGAGGAAATGGATATAAAGTGGCATATTGCTATGATTGCCCTTAGGATGAAAAAGTTTTACAAACAGACTGGGAGGAACATCAGGTTTGATGGGAAGACAGCTGTTGGGTTCAATAAGAAGAATGTGGAGTGCTACTATTGTCACAAACCGGGGCATTTTGCTAGGGAATGCAGAGAAAAGATGGCTGCTGATGGGAAAAAGAAGAAGGGTTCTGACTCTCAAGATAATGACAAAATGGGGAAGAATCAGATGAGCATGTTGACATTGGAAGCTGGAGCTGTGAATTGGGATGAGCACACACCAGAGGAAGAAGTGCCAAACCATGCACTTATGGCTATTGGTTCCATTAATGAGGTATCTTTGTGTTCCAAAATATGCATTGATTCATACAATCATCTTAAAGCTTTGTGTGATGAACAATTAAATCAAATAGGTGACCAGGAAGTAAAAATTCTTGCTTATACTAAGGCTGTTAAGACTTTAGAAGCACAAATAGTCAACTATCAAAATAAACAAGCTTCCTTAAATGAAAAACTCACCTTTCAGGCTAATGAAATATATGAGAAAGATGAAAAACTGAAAAGATATAGGAGAATAGGCATGAAAGAAGTGAAAGAAAGAGATGAATTGCAAAAGATAGTTGACTCATGGAAAAGTTCTTCTAAAAATCTGTTTAGACTGGTTGATTCCCAAATGAGCTCTACAAGTAAAATTGGCTTAGGTTATGAGATTAAGTCAGATAGTGAAGTTCTAAGCTATGAGGAAGAGATGGACAGATCTGTGTTCAAATGTAGAAAAGAGGATTCTATTGGTAGACCAGTGTACAATAGGTTCATAAAAACTGATGATTTTAAAGGGGTGCCACCTCCATTAAGTGGAGATTACACTCCTCTACAAAAGGAAGACCTTGATGACTCTTTATTTGTGTATGGTAAAAAGGGTCCTCAATATCCTGAGACAGGCAACTCAGATGACAAATCAAGTGAATACTCTACTTGTCAAACCAATGACAGTGAAGGATCCACTAGAGATGTCTCTGAGCAGTCCGAATCAGAATAAGAGAGTGAACCTAAAGAAGTTTCTGAGTCAAAATCTGTCAAACATAGTGAACCAGTTGTGACTACACCTAAAACTGATACAGATAAACCTAGTTGTGATACTCACATAAAATCTCCTAGGGAGTCTGTCAAGAATCAAGAGTCACCAAAATCTGATAGGATGAGAAGAGAGTATAGGAAAAACTACACTTTTGGTCCTAAGAGGTGTTTTGTCTGTGGTAGTCTAAGTCATTTGATTAGGGACTGTAACTTTTATGAAAATAGGACGAAAAGAGAGGCTGAACTTAGGAAGCACAAGAGTGTTAATACTGGCCATATGAATGTTAAACCAGTTTGGAATAATGCAAACAGGATTAATCATGCAAATAAGTTTGTTTCTAGACCAGCACAAATGAATACTAGTAGACCTCAAGTTAATTCTGTTAGGTCACAAGTTAATTCTGGTAGAACAAATTTTAATTCTGGTTGGTCAAATGCTAATTCTGGTTGGCCAAATGTTAATTCTGGTAGGCCTAGTTTTAATTCTAGTAGGCTTCATGTTAATTCTGGGTGGTTTAATCATTCTGGACCCAGAAAACTAGTAAATAGACCACAGGTGAGCTCATACAATCAAAGAAACAATTTTTATAAACCTCATTCACCTGTGAGGAGTCCTTTTGCTAAAAATACAGCACAAACTTCACAACCAAGTGCTGTAAGGGAAAATGGGGAATCTGCTGTTAAGACCCCAGCATGTTGGTCTTGGGATCCATTTAAGAACACACTTACCTACGAATCCAAGAACAACAGTGGATCAAGTTCATACAAGACTTATAAATATGTTGATCCATAGGGCAGACCCAAGCCTTCAGTGGCCTGGGTCCTAGAGAGAAACTAATTTCTCTACTTTTGTGCAGGAACATCCATTGAAGAACATGGAAGACAAAGGTATATTTGATAGTGGGTGCTCTGGGCACATGACTGGTAACAAGAATCATCTGAAGGATTTTCAAGAATTCAAAGGAGGTTCTGTTACCTTTGGAGGAAGCAAGGGGCAAATTATTGGTAAAGGAAGGATTGTTGTAGGCAATTTAGAATTTGACAATGTATCTTTTGTAAAAGAACTAGGGCAGTTTAACCTTTTCTCCATATCACAAATTTGTGATAAGCAGCATAAGGTGCTTTTTAGTGAAACTGAATGTTTTGTATTGACTTCGGACTTTAAGATGCCTGATGAAAGTCAGATCCTTCTTAAAGTTCCTAGAAAATACAACATGTACAGTTTTTATATGAAGCAACCTGATCCTGCAAAAGGTTTTGCCTGTTTGCTTGCAAAAGCCACATTGGATGAATCTAAATTGTGGCATAGAAGGTTAGGTCATGTTAACTTTAAAAACATAAATAAACTTGTGAAGAATAACCTAGTTAGAGGATTACCTTCAAAAGTTTTTAAGAATGACCATACCTGTGTAGCTTGTAATAAGGGCAAACAACATAGGGCATCTTGTAAGGCTAAGTTAGATAGGTTTGTTTCTGAGCCTTTGCATACCTTACATATGGATCTGTTTGGCCCTACATCTGTACAAAGTATCAACCATGCTAGCTACTGCCTTGTCATCACTGATGATTGTACTAGATTTTGTTGGGTGTTCTTTATGTCTAGGAAAGATGAAACAACTCCATTAATTCAAACTTTCATTAGGCAGATAGAAAACCAACTTAATAAAAAGGTCAAGATCATTAGGATTGACAATGGCACATAATTTAAGAATAGGAGCATGATTGAGTTTTGTGGTAATAAAGGAATCAAGCAATAGTATAGCAATGCTAGAACTCCACAGCAGAATGGAGTTGCTGAGAGAATAAACAGGACCCTAATTGAGGCAGCTAGAACTATGCTAGCAGACTCACTCTTACCCACAACCTTTTGGGCAGAAGCAGTTAGTTGTGCTTGTTACATATTCAATAGGGTTAGAGTGACCAAGCCTCAAAATAAAACACCTTATGAGCTTATTTTTGGCCATAAACCAGTTGTTAGCTATATAAGGCCTTTTGGGTATCATGTGACCATTCTTGATACATTGAGTGTGCTTGGCAAATTTGAAGGAAAGTCTGATGAAAGGTTTCTAGTTGGGTATTCACTGAATAGTAAGGCCTTTAGGGTATACAATTTAGTGACCAAGAAAGTAGAGGAAAATCTTCATGTTAATTTTCTTGAGGAAAAACCCAATGTGAAGGGACTAGGTCATAGATGGATGTTTGACATTGATTATTTAACTGACTCTATGAACTATATTCCTGTCTCTAAGGAGAATCAAGCTAACCCTGATGCAGGTTCCATAGAAGTAACTAACCATGCAGGTACACAAGTTACTTCTGATTCAAGCACTGCTGAGCATGACAAGGCAATTGAGGAGCTTATTGTGATTCCTACCACAGAAGTCAAACATGTTGCAGCTAATGAAGGAACAAAGAAATCTTCTACAACAAGGAAGGAGACTGTGAACAAGCCTCAAGTAAAAGACAAGAAGGCTTCTCCTTCTAAAGTGTCAGAAGATATTTCATCTTTCAGAAAAGAAGTGAATGCATTGGCTGACAAACACCTTGGGAAGAAGGATATCAGCACTAACTTGGTTAATTCTGGTAGTGAATTCATTAATTCTGCTACCAGTACTAACTTAGTTAATTCTGGTAGTGATGCTGTTAATACTGCTCAACCTGAATCTACTCCAAATGCTGATCTTGATGATTCTGAGATGCCAAAACTTGAGTTCTTTGATAATCCAAATGAAGGTATTTTTGATGGGGCTTCTTATGATGAAGAAGGAGTAATAACTGACTTCAACAACTTACCCACAGAAGTGGATGTAAGTCCAGCTCCAACACTCAGAATTCACAACATTCATCCCAAAAGTCAGATAATTGGTGATCCCAAGTCAGCTGTTCAAACCAGAAGTAGAGTGCAAAAGCTTCCTGAATCTCATGCACTTATTAGTTTTATTAAGAAGCAGCAAAGGATCAACCACAAGGACCAACAACATTGTCTGTTTGCTTGTTTCCTTTCTCAGAAGGAACCCACCAAGGTCTCTGAAGCACTTGAAGATGAGAGTTGGGTGGAAGCAATGCAGGAGGAGTTGTTGCAGTTCAAATTGCAAAAAGTTTGGGTTCTGGTAGATCTACCTAATGGGGCTAAAGTGATAGGCACAAAGTGGGTCTTCAGAAACAAAAAGGGATGAAAGAGGAGTAGTTGTTAGGAACAAGGCAAGATTAGTAGCACAAGGGTACAGACAAGAGGAGGGGATATATTATGATGAGGTTTTTGCTCCTGTAGCCAGGATTGAGGCTATCAGGTTATTTTTAGCCTATGCATCATATATGGGGTTCATAGTCTATCAGATGGATGTCAAGAGTGCTTTTTTGTATGGCACTATTGAGGAAGAGGTATATGTTCATCAACCTCCTGGTTTTGTGGATCATGCTTATCCCAACAAGGTGTACAAAGTCATAAAAGCATTGTATGGTCTCCATCAAGCTCCCAAAGCTTGGTATGCAACACTCTCCAAGTTTCTTGAAAAGTATGGGTACAAAAGAGGTGCGATAGACAAGACCTTGTTCATCAAAAGGGACAAGAAGGATATCATTCTGGTCCAAGTTTATGTGGATGATATCATTTTTGGCTCTACTAAAAGGTCTTGGTGTGAAGAGTTTGAAGGCTTAATGAAGGGCAGGTTTGAGATGAGCTCAATGGGTGAGCTTACATTTTTCTTAGGACTGCAAGTGAAGCAAAAAGAAGATGGCCTCTTCATTTCTCAAGACAAGTATGTTGCAGAGATCTTGAAGAAGTTTGAATTTACAAATGTGAAGACTGCAGTCACTCCCATAGAGAACAAGGTGCCATTGACAAAAGATGAAGATGCTGATGATGTGGATGTGTACCTCTATAGATCAATGATAGGTTCTCTAATGTATTTAACGGCCTCTAGGCCTAATATAATGTATGTTGTGTGTGCTTGTTCTCGTTTTCAGGTTACTCCCAAGATTTCACATCTTCATGCTGTGAAGAGAATCTTTAGGTACCTAAAGGGCAAACCCAATTTGGGCCTTTGGTATCCTAGAGAATCATCTTTTGACCTGGAAGCCTATTCAGATAATGATTATGCTGGAGCAAGTCTTGATAGGAAATCCACAACAGGAGGTTGTCAATTCCTTGGAAGAAGATTGATTTCCTGGCAATGCAAGAAGCAAACCATTGTGGCTACATCAACAACAGAAGCTGAGTATGTAGCAGCTGCCAATTACTGTGGTCAAGTCTTGTGGATTTAGAATCAAATGCTGGATTATGGTTTGAACTTTATGAATACTGTAATTCACATAGATAATGAGAGCACTATCTGTATAGTTAAGAACCCTGTATACCACTCTAAAACTAAGCATATAGAAATAAGGCATCACTTCATTAGGGATTGCTTTGAAAAGAAGCTAATTAGAGTGGAAAAGATATACACATATCTAAATGTGGCAGACCTATTAACCAAAGCCTTTGATGGACCTAGGTTTAATTACTTAGTGGTTAATATTGGTATGATGAACCCATAGCTCAGTTTAAGGGGAGGTTACATTTAAGGGGAGGCTATATGTAAAGTTTGTATATTAGAACCAGTACTAAGTAGTTAATTCTGATTAGTAGTTAATTCTGGTAGTCTTAGAAGTTAATTCTTGTAGTAGATTTAATATTAATTAATTATTAAAAAAAATTAATTCTTGTAGTAGTTTTAATTCTGGTAGTTAATTTTTCTTTCTTTAACTTGTAAAATTGTTTGTTCGTATGTTTTTCTTGGTTTTCTTTGTGTTGGAACTAACATTTGCAAAAAACACATGGATTGGTGATGATCAGAAGCCTTGCTATTACTTTTTATGAGTGTTTGTCTGATTCCTTGGTTAAGTCTGGTGAGTCAGTGATTAAGTCTGGTTGATCATTTTTAAATCTGGTAGTGTAAAATGTAATTAATTTTATTACCGTTAGGTCTGGTCAGTCAAATAATGATTTTTCAGATAAAATACTACCGTTGCGTATTTTTCGAAAAAGAGTAGTATATAAGGATAAAATTTAATAAATATCTCACTTTTATTCATTATTTGCTTCCAATTTTAAAAATCATTATTTTCGGCCTACGCTACTCTGTTTTACACTAAAAATTTGCAAACCCTAACACGATTCCCAACCAGAACTTAATCATTATCTCATCTATGGCTTCTCTAAAGTTTTGTGACAAGCACAACCAAGTCGGTTTCTTGAAGAAACCAGATAAAAGTGAAGGTTTCGAGCAGATAGTGGATTTTTTGAGAGGTTCTTCAATTCGGTATGCTTTAACTCATAATCCTACTATCTATGTTTCCCTAGTTAAGCAGTTTTGGGGGTCGGTTACCTCTGAGACTCTTGCTGATGGGACATCACAGTTAAAGGCAACTATAGATACACATGATTTCCTTATCACTGAAGCATCCATAAGGAGTAGTCTTCAATTGAATGATGCTTCAGAGAATTATATCTTGCCTAATGATGAACTTTTGGAGGGTATAAAAAATATTGGATACCCCACTGATGGTATTTTTACTTTTTGGAAAAGCCATTTTACACCACAGTGGAGGTTTTTACTCCATCATTTGCTCCATTGCCTAAGTCCCAAGAGTGGTGGATGGGATTAGTTTGGAAGCAACCTTGCTTCTGCATTGGTCTGTCTTTCACTTGGAAAGACTTTTAATTTTTCAAAACTTATTTTTGATGGCATGGTAGCTAATGTTAACAACAAACACAAGTTTTTAATGTACCCAAGATTTCTGCAAATGATTTTGAATTTTGAGACTGAAAATAAAATGCAGACTTATGTGAGTGTGGCTTTCACAACTAAAATCTTTGCTAATAAGAAAAGGGGTTTTTCTGGGGCACATTGGCCACTTTTGCCTGCTATGCTTTCTGGTGCTACTAACATTGCAGGTACATCAAATGCTGAACAAGTGGAGCAAACCCAGGAAGTCCCAAGATCACCCACACCACAACAGAGATCACCATCACCAACACATGAGGAGGCTGAACAACAACCACCTTCACCTGCGCAACAACCACCATCACTCACACCCACACCACCTTCACCTCAGCAAACCCAAGTTCCAACTCAAGTCCAAGAGGAGGATGTACCAACTATGTCTGTGGAAGAAGTCTTAACACTAGTTCCTAAGCTGGTTCAGAGGATAAAAGTGTTGGAAAAAGCAAAGGACACCATGGGCAAGTCTATTCTAACATTAGTCAGAAGGGTGAAGAAAATGGAAAAGGTGATGAAAGAAAAAGGGGTTGCTTTTGATGATCAAGAGGGTGAGGATGAAAATTCTTCCAAACAGGGGAGGAATTTGGATGATGAACAGGTTTTCCAAACCCCAGCTAAAGAAAAGTCAGCTAAGATTTGTCCAGAAGGTTTGGAAGCTGCTGAGACACTAAATTCAACAAGAAAAGAAAGAAAAGAAGAGAAGTCTTAAAAGGAAGCTGGTGATTAATGAAGATGAAGATGAGGAAGTACTTAATGCTGGTGTTAATTCTGGTGATAATATTAATTCTGGTGTTAATGCTGGTAAGGAAATTAAGTTTGGTGGTCAAGAAATGTCTGGTGAGCTTGTTAGTTCTGCTCATGAGGATAAGTCTGATAATGAGGAACAACTTAAAACATAAAGGGAAGGAAAACAAATTGTGATGGAAACTCCTAAACCCAAGAGGACAAAGAGACAAGAAAGAGAAGATCAAGCTTCTCTAGCTGAGATTGCAAGGCTGTAAGCAGAGGAACAAGCTGAGATAGAAAAGGAGGAAGAACAGAAGAGACAAGATGAGATGCTTGCAAGAAAGCTATCAGAAGAACTTAATGATGATCCTCTAATGCAAATGATTGAAGGAGATGATGAATTGAGGGAAAAGTTGGAAGAGCTTAAAGCTATTGAAGGATTGACAACAGAGGAGAGAGCAAAGCAACTTGCAGAATTCATAAATGCAAGAAGGGATTCAGATACCTTGGGAGAATTTATGTCAAGGATAAAGAAAACTCAGAAGAAAACCAAGGCTCTCAAGAAGATGTCTAAAGCAGAATAGATGCATGGTATGAAGATGTATCTAAAGAACATGATGCACTCAACATGGGAAAAGATGAGAGGAAAATCATTTGAGGAGATTGGAGCTGCATATCTGAGTGCTTATGAGAGGGATCAAGGCTATAGGCCAGTGGATTATGAAGATTCTTTGAGAAGAAGCTTTAAGAAACAGAAAGTAACAGAGTCTGAGCCAGTTGTAGAAGCTGAGAAAATGAAAGAGAAAGTGTCAAAAGTTGAGAAGGCATCTGAGGATGTTGAAGAGGAAACAGAAGTTAAGCAGAAAATTGTAACTTGGACTAGAAGAAAAAGTATAGCAAGAAAGAGTAAATCCAAGAAAGTACAAGAGGAAGATGAATGAGAAGAAGAAGAACCTTCATCCGAGGGTTGTACTATGGGAACAATTCCTGAAAGCTCTAAGAAACCAGCTAAAGTTGTCAAATATCAAATAATCAGGACTGGACAAAGAGTTGCTTATCAGATCATAAGGGAGGACAACACTGATGTTGTATACCTTAACTTTCCAGGAATATTGAATGATGTGAGTAGAGAAGATCTCATGGATTTGTACAAGTTGGTGAATATCAAACATGGGGACAACAGACTTGAAGAGGAGTTTGAAAGGGTCTTTTGGGGAGATCTAAAAGTAATGTTTGAGCCACCATTAAGAACAGATGAGGTTTGGAAACTGCCATACCAACAAGAGATTGTTAGGTGGAGATATTTTCATAGTTGTAAGGTACATTGCTTATCCTTGAAGATGGCTCATATTTATATGCTTGCAGAAGTGGAATATCCTTTACCACCTAGGGTCTGCAAAGATATGTTGGAAAAGAAATTGCTTGCAGATGAGAAAGATGAGGTATATGAGGAGCTTTTGGATTTGATTAAGGAACAATCCTTAAAGGAGCCATATTGGGGTGTTTGAAGTGTTTGAAAGAATTTTCAAGTTGATAAGTGAGACTAAAGGAACTTCTCACTTGGTGAAGGTGCATAGCACTAACACAACAAATGGTTATCAGTCCACCATGTCTAACCCACATAAGGACTGGCTAATCCAGAGCAAACGGCTCTAGTAAAGATATTTCAAATCCGTTAATGGTTGACAATTTACCAAAAATTGTATGGTATTCAACTCACCATATCTAAGATAGTGAAGAGTTGGCTAGCCCACAAGAGTATGGCTTGTGGTAAAGGCTGTGGAAAACTATACATGGTAATCAATTCACCAAGGTGAGGTGCAATTCCACCAAAGAATTGGCTAGTCCAAAAGCAAACGGCTTTTGGTAAAGACTAAACAAATCCGTTGATAGCTGATGGTTTGCTAAAAATCATATGGTTATCAATGTACCATGGTCTTACACACCAAAACATTGGCTACTCCAGTAGTTAATGGCTATATGGTAAAGAGACATCAAATCCATTAATTTTCAATGATTCACCTCTCACAGGAGTTTACACACCTAGAAGTGATGAGAATAGTATGAAACTTAAAAGAATTGATGTACAAGTAGTCATGGTTGCTGAAAAGATCAGATGGATTGCATATCAGATGGTGAAAAGATTATTAAAGTCAAGTTGCTGCATAAAGATCAGATATGATGTTCAAATTTGAAGAGTTAGAGATAATTCCAAGAGTTCAAGATTCAATCCTCAGAAGCTTATTCAGAAGGAACTTGAAGTTCATGAAGCATGAAGATCAAGTTAGGGGAGGATTGTTGGGAATTATCACATGACAAGATTTAATATGAAGAACAGACTTAAGTCTGCTGGGTTACAAAGTTAAGTCTGTTAGTTGTATTTTGTAATAGTTAAGTCTGCCTTTGTATTGTTAAGTCTGGTAGGTAGTATTACGTAGTTAAGTCTGGTTGACTTATTAGTTAAGTCTGTTTATGAAAGTTAGGAAAGTTTGTTAGCTATAAGTTAGGAAAGGATATGTAGTTATCTTTAGAGAAGATACGTATATTCTTCTACACGTTTTGTATCTAGGGTTTCCTTGGTATATAAAAGGAACCCTAAGGCTCAATAGTTTGCACGAACGTACGTGTGTTAGTTGTATGCGTATTGATTAAAAGTATTAGTAATATACGAAGTTAGTTATTGATATTGTGTTCTTCATTGTTCATTGTTAAGATTCCGCATTAGCAATAAACAACCTGTTAGAGTTTCTCACTTAGATTGATTTGGATTTATTCAAGT
This sequence comes from Artemisia tridentata subsp. tridentata, assembly GCA_021014915.2. Classification (NCBI taxonomy): domain Eukaryota; kingdom Viridiplantae; phylum Streptophyta; class Magnoliopsida; order Asterales; family Asteraceae; genus Artemisia; species Artemisia tridentata. The sequence goes on from CP139505.1 coordinate 162,268,205, forward strand.
CGTCTAACAAGTAACAAAGGCTACTTGGATCCATAATTCGTGTGGACCTACATTTAGGAGACGAGGGAAGTTCGTAAGACAACCTCGAGAAGAAAAGAAATCCTTCTGGAAAGACCGTGATGATAAGAAAGGAAAAGTAGATAGGAAGTGTTTTAGGTGCGGGGATACTAGTCACCTAATAGGAGATTGTCCGAAGTCACCCAAGAACAAGACTCAAAGAGCCTTTGTTAGTGGTGCTTGGAGTGACAGTGAAGATGATGACGAAGAGCCCAAGAATGACGAAGTTGCTCTTATGGCTCATGACTCTAATGAGGTACACTCTGACTCATCTTACTCCTCTATTGATGATGACACATTAGAAATAGAATATAACAAATTGTGTGAAATTACCCTAAAAATCATAAACAAAAATAAGTTTCTAAAAACCAAAAAGGAATTTTTAAAAAATGAAGTTTATTGGTTAAAAGAAAAAGCTTTACGATTAGAAAAGGGTAAAGTCATTAAAGAAACATGTGTTTCATGTCAAGAACTTAAACTAGAATTAGAAACACTTAAGACCACACAGGAAGAACTTATCAAACAAAATTCTAAATTTAAAAGGTTTGATAAAAATATCAGTTGTGTAGATGAGATAATGAAAGTTCAAAAGTTACCTCATGATAAAACTGGATTAGGCTTTATGAAACTAGGAGACTTAAGTAGCTTTAAGAAACAAACAGTGAAAGTACAAGAAACTGTTCCAACAAGTTCAGACACCCACGGATCCCACGGAACCAAAAATTTGGTTCCGCTAGTAGTGGAAATTGGTTCCGCGGGTACTATTGCTGAACAGAAGGATTGCACTTCGGCTCGTACTGAATTCGTTAAGGTCACAAGGAAACCTAGCACTAGTACAACTGTTAACAAAAAAAACCAGCAGTTACTATAGGAATAGGACAAGTTAAAAATGAGTTTAGAACTATAATAGTTCAAAAAAAACCTAGGACTACTATTCCCAAACGCCCCTTTTCCAAAGAGTAATTACAACTCACAACATCATTATCAAAATAGTTGGAATCCAAACTTACCTAGAAGTTATCAAAGTCCCAACTACATGCCATGGAACCCATATCCACCATTTCCATACATAAATCAAGATAATGGAATGTTTAACCCAAATGGACCCATGAGATATTATTGACCAAACACTTGAGTTTTTCTTTAACTTAGGTATGCTTGAAGGCCGGGTTAGAACCGAACGAGTGGATAAAAGATAGCAGGTGTTCAAGGCACATGACGGGAAACAAAAGCCTTTTCTCAACCTACCAAGTGTACGACGGAGGTAATGTTACGTTTGGTAGCAAGCTTAAAAGTAAAATCATCAGAAAAGGTACAATCTCTCATGACTCTCTCTCTACTGATGATGTTTCTCATGTAGATAACTTAGGTTTTAACTTGCTTAGTATTAATCAACTATGCCGTAAAAAGTATGACATCCTTTTCAGTGAAAACGGAAGTAAGATACTTAAAAATGGTATAACCGTAGGAAAATGTGTTTTGAAGAATAACGTTTACGTTATAAAATTAGACAAAACATCTAAAGACAAACTTTGTCTCACCTCCTTAGACGACAACTCAACTCTGTGGCATAGACGCTTAGGCCACGCCAATATGAGACTCATCCAATCTCTATCATCTAAGGAACTAGTTAGGAACCTACCCAAGTTGAAATACGACCAACACTTTTGTGATGCTTGAAAAATTGAGAAACAAGTTCATAATAGCCATAAGGCTAAAAACATGGTGTCTACATTTAGGTGTTTAGAACTATTACATATGGATTTGTTTGGTCCATCCGCTATACAAAGTTATGGAGGAAACTTCTACACTTTGGTAATAGTAGATGATTATTCTAGGTATACTTGGACTAAGTTTTTGAAAACTAAAAATGAAGCATTTGATAAATTTGAAATTCTAAGTAAGAAAATTCAAAATCAAATAGGAAATAGCATTGTGTCAATTAGAACCGACCATGGTTATGAATTTGATAACGAAACTCAATTCGGAGCTTTTTTTAATGCTAATGGCATAACACATTATTTCTCGGCTCCTCGACCTCCTCAATCAAACGGTGTAGTAGAACGTAAAAATAGAACACTTCAAGAAATGAGTCGAACAATGCTAAATGAACAAAATATACCACAAAAGTTTTGGTGTAACGCCGTTGACACATCCACATACATCTTAAATAGAGTCCTAATATGACCATTTTTGAATAAAACACCTTATGAAATTTATAGAGGCAAAAAGCCTACTTTAGGATATTTTAGAGTTTTTGGAAGCAAGTGCTTCATTTTAAACACTAAGGATTATCTCACCAAGTTTGACCCAAAGTCTTATGAAGGTGTGTTCCTTGGATACTCACAAAATAGTAAAGCCTACATCGTCTTAAACAAAGAAACCTCAAGAGTAGAGGAATCGTTGATCGTAACATTCGACGAAAGTCCACCTCCCTCTAAGACATCACCTTTGGTAGATGATGACTTAGTTGAAAGTCAAATGGTTGAAAACCAAGAAAATATAGATAATGATAAAGAAGATGAACCTTTAAATAAGGAAATAGTCAATATCAAAGAATCTAGAAGTCATCCATTAGATAACGTCATAGGAGAAATTAATGAAAGAACCTTAAGATCTAAAGTTCAAAATCAAAGTAATTTCTTTTGTTTCATTTCAACAATTAAGCCCAAAAATATAAATGACGCCATAAAAGTTGAATCTTGGGTTATAGCAATGCAAAAAGAACTAAACCAATTTGTTAGAAATGATGTTTTGACATTAGTCCCTCAACCTAAATGTCAAACCATAATTGGAACAAAATGGGTGTTTAGAAATAAAATGGATGAAAATGGCGTAGTGTATAGAAACAAAGCTAGGCTAGTAGCTCAAGGCTACAATCAACAAGAAGGTATAGACTACGATGAAACATTTGCACCGGTAGCTAGGCTCGAGTCAATTAGAATACTACTTGAATATGCATGTGCACATGACTTTAAACTTTTCCAAATGGATGTTAAAAGTGCATTTCTTAACGGTTTTATTAATGAGGAAGTGTACGTAGCACAACTTCCCGGCTTTTCCGATTTTGAAAAACCAAATCATGTCTACAAACTTAAAAAAGCTTTATACGGACTTAAGCAAGCACCAAAAGCTTGGTATGATCGACTTAAGACTTTCCTAGTTGAACATAAGTATACCATGGGCCTAGTAGACAATACTCTTTTCACTAAGAAAAAGGGATCACATATTATCATAGTTCAGATATATGTGGATGACATTATATTCGGATCAACTTGTCAAGAGTTATGCGATGATTTCTCAAAAATCATGCATGACGAATTTGAAATAAGTATGATGGGAGAACAAAACTTTTTCTTAGGGCTCCAAATAAAACAATTAGAAGATGGGATATTCTTCAACCAATCTAAGTACATCAAAGATATGCTTAAGAAATTTGGTCTTGAAGATTCCAAACCTATGAAAACACCCATGTCTTCCGAAACCAAACTCACTAAGGATGACGAAAGTGAATCCGTAGATAGCACTAAATATAGAGGAATGATTGGTAGTTTACTCTATCTCACGGCTAGTAGATCGGACATTATGTTTAGTGTTTGTCTATGTGCTTGCTTTCAAGAAGATCCTAAAACATCCCATCTTGAAGCCGTTAAACGAATATTTAGATACATTAAAGGTACTACACATTTAGGATTATGGTATCCCAAAGGAACGGGTGTAGAAACCATAGTGTATGCCGACTCAGACCATGCCGGTGACTATGTCGTTAGAAAAAGTACAAGTGGTATTTGTACTTTTGTTGGACATTGTCTCACCTCATGGTTTGCTAAGAAACAAACGGCCCTAGCAATATCAACAACTGAAGCCGAGTACGTGTCAGCAGGAAAAGCTTGCCAACAAGCTCTCTGGATGAAACAAGCTCTCGTCGACTACGAAATTCAACTCAACGACATTCCTATTCTTTGCGACAACAAAGGAGCTATCGACCTTAGCAAGAATCCAGTTCAACACGCTAGAACCAAACACATAGAAATTCGTCATCACTTTCTTCGCAAAAATGTTCAAAAAGGAAACATCTCAATCGAGAAAGTATCCTCAGAGGATAACATTGCCGATATTCTCACAAAACCTCTTAAGAGACAGCCATTTAACCTTCTTAGACTTGGTTTAGGATTAATGGAACCCAATTTGTAGATAAAAACCTTAGCTTGAACCTTAGATTAACCAAACACCAAAAATCAAATCTGATCCCGCGAAACCAAACGACAACAAGGATGAAACCCTGATTTTGGTTTTGCCCTATCCGCGGGTCTCTGAGTCAGTTTTTGTTATATTAAACAAAAACACTCCTGTACTGTTTATCACATTCCCCAAAAACATACAAGCAACACCAACTCGACCCATAGCAATCCAAACTCAGTACTTAGGCATTCTACCACAACCAATTTGTGCTTTAATCCTCTCTGTAAGTATTCTAACTATATCTACATTCCTGATCTGAGTCTAGGATTTCTATTTTTTGCACAAAATCAAAACTTGGGGTTTATGCATATTTTTTGTAAAATCATGAAGCATATTCACTGAATTACATAACAAATCATGTTTTCCATAGTTAAATTGCATCTTGTAGGACATTATCACAATTCACCAAAAAACCCATGTCAAATTCTTGCAAAAATCTTCTCACGACTAGGAAAAACGGTTTTTGCACATTGTTCATACAAATAAAAACGTTATGTTTAAACATCATTTGCATAATGTCTCTTGAATGCTAAAGGGAATACATAACTAATATGTATTTTTTGGTACATTCAATCGAAGCTACATTGAATTAGGAGCGTTTGGGTTATCTCTAATTTTTGTTATAAAATTTGCATAAAAGAAATTTTCATGCATCAAAAGGAGTCGAGATAACCGCACCTCCACATTGTCCCCATGTAGGCACACACTAGAACATTATATACATATTATCGTTAGTTTTAACTAAACTATGTAATTTTTGTGTCTGGGATAACATCATGCCTCCCGCAACATACTACGACCACAAAGACACCCTTAACTACCTACCTAAACACCATAAGACAAAGGGACTCTCAAACGACCAAGTTAAGATATTTAAGGCTTTAGAAAAGAGGTACGTACACGAGGGTAGAACCATAGACCCCTCATTTTTAGAACAAACCAATATCCGACAACAACTAGCCCCATCAACTTTGATGGTCTTTTGGACATAGACGAACCTATAGTCCCTAGATTTGTGCTAAAATTCTATGCTAGTGTCGTTCTTAGTTCTAATGACTATGGTCTCATAAGCATCCATTTCAAAGTCAACCAACACGAATTCGCCATCCCTTTGAACCAATTCACGGAAGTCTTAGGAATTCCGGGTGTAGGTACTTGTCTTTACACCGACAAGTGGTCATTGTCAATCCTTGATTCCATTGTTGATCGTATGCCTCCATACGACACACCATTAACTCCCAAAGAGACTATCCATGATCATCTCTTTGTCCCTAGGAACATCCACACTAGGACCAATCGACAAGGTCGTCAAGTAGATCGAGACCCATTTGGCATGCAGCTAAACGAGCTTAGGCCCCAATTCAAGAAGTTGGAAGAAATTCTTAGGGCAAACGTTTTATGCACCATAGGAAATATGGATCATCTCAATGCTAGTCTTTGTTATATGCTCTATTGTGTGTCCACCCATCAACCCTTCAACTTAGCTTACTATGTCGCCAAGAGAATGGCCGAAATTCCAATGTTAGGAACCACCACCATGCCTTACGGGATGCTTCTCACCCGTCTCTATAGAGCGTTTGCACCCATTCCTCCTAACGCTAGAGGTTTCCTCCCAGACTACTCTCTCATTCCCCATACTTTTGTACCCTTGAGTGACCATAGAGTAGCTGTGTCAAAAAGAAAACGCGCTCATCCTCCAACCTCATCATCATCATCCATAAGTGAAGATGATGGTCTGCCTAATTCTAGGATTCCTCCTCTGGAATATTTAAGCCAACATCCACCTATTGAGAACCAATCTGAGGAATTCAAACAAACAAGAGGAATGGTGAAGAACATTGGGCGTTGGATAATGAAGCTCAACAAGAAAATCGACAAGCAGTGAGGGAATAGGGAGTGTTTGGTATAAACAATTTGAAACAATGATGTGTTGAATTGTTATGTTTGTAGGATGCCATTTTATCGTTGAACAAATACTTGAACTAACTTGAACTTGCAGGACGATAACAATTTAATGTTATCAATTTTCCGTGTTTAAGCCATTGTTTGGCTTAACTTCCATATATGGTAAGTTCAAAATTGTCCACTTGATCTCTATGTTAACATGTGTTAGAACCTGTATTTTTGTTTTCAAACAATCACAACTAATTAATTACATATGATTTAGGATAATTTTTGGGATTTCAACGAGTTTCGGGTACTTAGAAATGCCCTATGTAAAGAAATTTTGATCGGTGGATATGGCGAAACCAAAATACGGGTTTCGTCTATTCAAATTTTTGGCTCCGCCAAAATAAGCCCAACGGATTCCGTGGAACCAAAAACAGGGGTCCGCCTTTGTTATCGTTTGGCTCCGCGGATCAACAGTCATATTTTTAAATTTTTAGTTCAATCCCGCACTCTAGATCATTGATTCTTGAATTAGGACTCTATTACTGATACCTCATCACATTAGGATCATCTTAAAAACATTGGACCAATAGGAACACAATTTTCCACCAAAATTTGAAAATTCAAATTTTCACTCAAGTTACCTTTCTGTAACAAGCAAGGAACCCTCAAAATGGTTCCTTGCAATCCGTGGATCAATCAAATCATTAGCTTTCCCACTCACCCTTTGCATTTACTGCATATCTTCTCAAACTTACTCAGCTCCATCTCTATGGATTGACTTTGGTGACATGACAAGTTCATTTTCTTCCTCCAAATCATTAGGAACCAACATTTCTCTATGGATCAACATCACATCCAAACACAATCTTTGTTATGATCAAGATAAGTGTTCAGGAGGTCGTGGGAACTCAAAATAAAGGTTAAACATGGTATTTATTAGATTAAGAATGGGGGAAGGTGTGTGTGTTTTCTAGAGAGAGAGAGGAGATCACACACAAACCTTCAAAGTGATACAAGAATTCCCCAACCTCCTAGTCTCAACTAGGAGGGTATTTATACTAAGATCCTAGCTTAACTATCCGCTATTTGCTAAACTAGTCCCTGTACTTAATTACAATGCAATTCCCGAATATAACATTACTTTTAAGGCTAACAATCTCTCCCCAAAGTGATGTTATACGGGAATTGCTTACAATGTTTCCTACAAGTAAAATATAAACCATAAGCACAGAGAATGGTCTTCAAACTTCATCACTTCGTTCAGCTTGCATAATCTTCTCAGCTTTCATTTCTTTACTTGCAGAAGAACGTGAGCAAATCTAATTAGGGTTTAATTCTGGGTGCCCTGAGTGCTCTCCCCTAATTAGTGCTCTCCCCCAAACTGACAACCTTTCTGATGAATGCTTGAATTCTGAAGAATTCTTTTGATAAATGTATGCCCTGAATTCTGAAGAAGTCTTTTGATAACTAAATGCATCCCATCTTTAGTCTTCTAACACGCAGCGGAAAATGTAGAACAGACTGTAGACTCGACCTTCTTCAAGATTATCCATTCGGGGGAATAAAGTATCAACATCTTCATCTCACTCAATGCATTCCAGTTATCTGTCATATGATAAATCAGCCCATAACATACACATGAAATGATAACACCAAAGTAACAAGTTGAACCACTGATCATCTTGATCTTGTTGCCCGAAATTGGTGAAGGTGGATAAGGTAGAAGTGCGTAGAATAAGATGAGTGGAAGATAAGACATAGAATCAACCAATCTCTGACACAAATCGTTTCATAAATCATTAAGCCCGATCACGTGAACTTGTTGTGCGTCCTCGATGTACACATTTCTCTCCCCTGCTGGTTACGATTTATCGGAATCAGCATAATGATGTGTACGTGAAGTATTAACTGGAAGCACTTTATCATTAACCCAATCAGCCTATGAGAAGATGTCGATAAACCCAATCCACTAACAATACCATTTAAGATGTCTAACTCTTTATCAACCTCCTGTATAAAAAACAACGGCTTTTTGTAGTAACCACATGAGAAGATAGCCCAATATGACGAACTTGAGAATGAAGTAAAATCACCCAGATTTGTGACTTAATCTTGTACGATCCTTGTGACTAAGAACGGTGTACCCTATACCCTCAACAAAAGTATTAGTACAAAACCTCTTGACGTATCCTAACTACTTTGTGAGTATAGAGAGAAAGAATCACAAAAGTAACTAGATATCCAAGTCTTCGTCACCATTAATATATGCCCAAACAAGTCATCTTCGCGGGAGGGTAGAAAGAAAGAAGATGAAATAAGTACACGCGTCCATAAAACCTTACTTCAAACCCAAATAAATAATAACGAATCATCCCCGTAGTCACAGTTCATTGCAAACTTTAGCCATTGTCATTTGATATTGAATCTTGATCAGGATCGTTTAAGCGATACGTGGTGTTTTGAGGATGTAGGCCAATAATATATTGAAGCAACCACGTCAAAAGTTATTACACTCATGTCAAAAGCAGCCACGTCAAAAACCAAACTCTCATGTCAAACACAAGACACGTTACATGTGACACATGTGAAAAGTAAACCTTTCTAATGGTACACACGTCACAACAAAAGCAAGTCACATGCATGAACTTCAGTATGGACACGTCAAAGCAAAAGTTATCATACTCACTTCTTTGATAACTTATTTAATATGTGAAGTTCTTTTGTCACAAGCAAAAATATCCCATGCAAAACTTGTGCAAGCCACCCTCTTGTCAACTTTCATGCCAAGAATTAAACTTCAACAAATGCAGCACAAGCTTCTGAAGAAGTAACTCGTCAAAGGTAAAGAAGCTCGATGTCTTGACGATGCTCAACCAACCTATGAAGTTGCTCGACTATGTTGCTTCGACTAAAGAGTTGTGGTTCGATCAAAGATTGTTGGTTCGATCAAAGGAATTGGTTCGATGAATCCTCCTTCGGTCAAGTAGTCGTTCGACTATATCATGCTTCGACTACAAACATGGTTCAACTAGAAGCTCCTTCGACTAGATGAGTCGTTCGATCACATGAGTCGTTCGACTAGATGCTCCTTCGATCACACCCTCCTTCGACTATATGCTCCTTCGATCAAGTTGTGACATGCTTCGTTCGACTATTTAGTCGTTCGACTATTTGGTCGTTCGACTATCTAGTTCGTTCGACTATTTAGTTGTTCGACTATTTAGTTCGTTCGACTAAATAGTGGTTCGACTATTTTAGTCGTTCGACTAAATAGTTATTGGATCACCTCAATCTGGCTCGATTGAGTGATGTGCTTCGATGACATGCTGCTTCGATGATATTTGCTCGTTAGACTAAGTTCTCGTTCGACTAAACACTGGTTCGATCAAAGGACTTGTTCGACTAGTTAACTGGTTCGACTATACTGCTGCTCGTTCGATAAGGTCTTGGTTTGATCAAAGTCTTTCGATGAAATGGCCCGTTCGACTATATCATCTAACTCGATGAATAGTCTGTTCGATCAATGAAGTGGTTCGATCAAACCCTACTCGTTCGATCAAAGTTGCTTCGATCATTATGCTTCGATCAAGTTAGTCTGGTGAACAGTAGCATCGCCAATATGAACAGTAACGAGCCCTAATCCGAATTTTCACCTCAAAACCCCACGATCCGCCCCTGGTTAGCTCTGATGCCAATTGTAATGATCAAGATAAGTGTTCAGGAGGTCGGGGGAACTCAAAATAAAGGTTAAACATGGTATTTATTAGATTAAGAATGGGGGAAGGTGTGTGTGTTTTCTAGAGAGAGAGAGGAGATCACACACACACCTTCAAAGTGATACAAGAATTCCCCAACCTCCTAGTCTCAACTAGGAGGGTATTTATACTAAGATCCTAGCTTAACTATCCGCTATTTGCTAAACTAGTCCCTGTACTTAATTACAATGCAATTCCCGAATATAACATTACTTTTAAGGCTAACAATCTTCCATAAACCTTACTGCCTATAAATTAGAAGCTTTAGGATGATCACAATTCACACCTTCACCATCATTTCTAATAGCAATTTCTGCATTATTACCATCTCTTCTATTCTCAACAATGCCTAATTAAGTCAAACAACTCATCCACAAGCAGACCACACAAAAGGACGGCTCGAATGAGTGTCAGACATTGTTGTTTCGTGAATCTCAATTCTTCATCAGAAGAATCTTCACCATTGAACATTTCCTCACCCATAGCAAATGAAAACTTCCTCACATTATCAACTCCAACACCACCTCATATCATCATCAACACTCCACCACCAACCATAACTCCAGTGGCTACCACACCACCATCCGCTCCATCTCAACCAACTAGATCACCATCACCTCCACATTCAACCCAACTTCAACCTATAGAGTTGTTTGCAACTCCACCAACATCACCTCACCCATATTTAGAAACTCTTGAAGACCTTCCTCCTAGGTCCACAAATCCACCACCTATGCCTTTTGAGGCTCAAAAAACCACTCCTCTTCCATCCCATCTATAGGGATATTCACGGTCCTCTTTACCGTGATCAAGCACCACCACAACCGCAACCTCAACCTCTTTCACCCGCATCCACCCTTAATGCCATTGATGAGGGAATGTCGATTAACCAACTGCAAACCCAAGGCGAGATCAATGAGGAACTAAACCGCCTGTACGCCTTCTCCAACATGGTGGATTCCCACCTAGATGAAGCCATGGATTTATAATCCACTCTACTAGCTTCCATCATGTCTCCAACCTACATTCCACCATCAAACAACCAACCACAACCACCACCACCAACTAATGAACCAAACCTTCCTCCAAACTTCCCTAGACATAGATGTTCCATATGTGAGAGGACCGCCCACTTAACTCAACGGACCAACATTTTAGTTCACGAGTTACAAAATGAAATGTGGTTCATTTTGAACCACATCCTAGAGCGCTTAAATGCTATTTCACATCCTCCGCAATAGATGCTAGAAGTTTTTCCTTTGTTTTCCTTTTATAGGACTTTTTAGGATTATTCCTTTTTAATTTTTAGGATTATTTTCTTTTTATTTTGTAACACCTTAATTTGTGACTTTGGTCACAAGTAATTTTCAAATGAAGGATGTTGTGTTAATGCTTGTAGTATTTTTATTCCAAGGGTGATCACTTAGTTTGCATTATCTTGGTTGGATTGAACTACTAACATTTGCATCATTATATGGTTGGTTTGAAGTATTGACTTTGTTTAACTTTTGTGCTTGGTTTGAACAATTATACATAGTTGACTTTTTTAGTCAAACGGGTTGAACTACTATTCTTGGTTGAACCTTTACTCATGAATCATATTACTTGGTTGGCTTGAATCATATACAACTAAACATTTGTTTTGTAGCATTTCTCATCCTTGGATCATATATGTTGGTACCCTAGCAACGGGGAGTATTGATCAAGGGGGAGCATCTCATGTACTAATCCTTGTTTTGTAGCATTCATAATCCTTGCATCATATACGTTGGCACCCTAGCAAAGGGGAGTATTGATCAAGGGGGAGCATATCATACACTAACTATTGTTTTTGTAGATGCATCATTCATGCATCAAGCTGGCACTCCAATTAGGGGGAGTATTGTCTAAGGGGGAGCTATTAAGCACTCAAAATCCATGAATCATCATACTTGGTACTCCAAATTAGGGGGAGTAATCACCAAGGGCCATTCATCACATTCCGCTATGCATTTCCTCTTTTTGTTTCGACAAAAAGGGGGAGATTAGATTAAACTCATACATCATACATTTCATACATGTTTTATGTTGATATAAATAATTTCCTAAACACGTTATTAATATTTTTCGATATCTCTACGTTTTGATAATCACAAAATGTAAAATCATTAAACGAAAAATTATGACGTAAACAAGTATTTAGTTGTAAATATCTATTTCTACAACTCAAATCACTTAAGGTATGAATGAACAAATGCTCAATGCATTATATGATCAAAAGAACATTTGCTTAATCACTAGATTTTTTATAAAATGTCAAAAACATTTTATATCTTTTAGAAAAACATTTTTGGTAATAAATAAAAAGGTTTAATCCATTATAAATTTATGAATTCAAATTTTCAACCAAAAATGGCAAAAATGTTCCAGAAAAACCTTCCCCACAAAAAGACAAAACTGGGCAACGGTTATGCTGGGCGGCCCCCTTAATTTTAAGGGGGCCGGCACGCTCCTCCAGCTGTCCAGTTTTTGCCTATAAATACTGGCTTTCCCCTGGACATTTTCTCACCTTTTGCACCCCAAACCTTCTGTTCTAAATCTTCTCTAATCCTTGTAAATCCTTTCTAAAATCCTTTGATCATATTCTCTTAAGCATTGGTTTCTAAGTGATCCAAGCTTCCATCATCAAAGTGCAAAAGAAGAATACTCCTTCAACTAGAGAAGAAGTATTGTAGTTCAATTCATATCATTTTGTAATTGTGTAAAGTGTTGTATAGTTGTGATAAGTAGATCTAAGTGTAAGCAAGTAGTTGTGTTGTAAAGAAGTTGTGAAGAAGTTGTGAAGAAGTTGTGAAGTCGTAGTCTAGAAGTTGTGTAGCCGTCGTGTAGAAGTTGTGAACTCGTCGTGTAGAAGGTGTGAAGTCGTCATGAAGAAGTCGTGAAGCCGTCGTGAAGAAGTTGTGAATTAGTTGTGTGAAGTTGTGAGATTGGTTCTAGCTACGATTAGAACCCGACATCTTGCTTTGTGTCGTTAAGCCGGTGTAAGCTAAAGTTGTGTAAGGTTTTCTTCGCCATAAGGGAGTTTGTTGACATAGTGAAGAGAACTCTCGAGTAGGTGACTCGGGGAGTGGAGTAGGGCAAGGAAGGTGTCCTTGTAGCCAAACCACTATAAATCCTTGTGTTGTGGTTTGATCTTTCCATCCCTATCTTTCATTTCATTTCATTTACTTTACTTGCATTACTTATTTACATTTGTCTATATTTGTTCATATTGTTTAAGAGTTGAAGTCACATAAGATCAAATCGAAGTTTTTAAAAAGTAAACAAAAGTTTTCACAATAAAATTTAAAAGAAGTAAAACTATTCAACCCCCCTTCTAGTTTTCCACAATTGGTATCAAGAGCCACGTCAAACAAGATTTTTAAAATAAACTGTATTTTAAAACTTGAAACGATCTATGGAATCTGAAAAATATTTAGAAGGGCAATCTATGCAAAGACCACCACTATTTGAAAGTGATGGATTCCTTTATTGGAAAAATCGATTCGAAACTTATGTGAAATCAAAAGATCTAGATCTTTGGCATGTTATTACTAATGGTGATTTTTTACCTATTCAAAATAATCCGAAAACTAAAAAGGATGAAATAGTACCTTTTGAAAAACAAAATGATGATTTAAAAAGAAAACTTGCTAAAAATAATGAAGCTAAAATGGTTATATACAATGCGTTACCACGTAAAGAATACGAAAGAATCTTTATGTGTGAAACCGCAAAAGAAATTTGGAATTCTCTACTAATAACTCACCAAGGTAATAGTCAAGTCAAAGATAACAAAATAGATCTTCTTGTTCAACAATATGAACAATTTACGATTCCGGAAGAGGAATCAATTGATAATGCTTTTGCTAGATTTAACACAATCATCACAAGTTTAAAAGCACTTGATGAGAGCTTTTCTAGTAAGAATTTTGTTAGGAAATTTCTTAGGGCGCTTCATCCAAAATGGCGAGCTAAAGTTACGGCGATTGAAGAATCGAAGAACTTGTCAACTCTTCAACTTGACGAGTTGATCGGCAACTTGAAAGTCTACGAGGCAATAATAAAGAAAGATTCCGAGATGGTCAAAGGAAAAAGAGAACAAAGCAAGTCAATTACTTTGAAAGCTAGGAAGGAATCTAGTGACGAGGATTGCTCAACCTCCGAAAGTGATGACGAAGAATATGCCATGGCCGTAAGAGACTTCAAGAAGTTTTTCAAAAGACGAGGAAGATTCGTTAGACAACCACATGACGAAAGAAAGGCACTCCAAAGAAACAAAGACGACAAAGGTAGCAAGAGCGAGAGGAAGTGTTTTAAATGTGGTGATCCAAATCATCTCATCGGAAGATGTAACACCCCAACCCAGCAAGGGTAGAAGTATCACATTAATGGTTTCATATCAGATCAAACAAAGCATACATTCAATAGTAATACAAAGATTCTCAAAGGTTACAAATGAAATACTGAATACACAAGGATACAAAGGAAATAAAAGCTAAATACTAAGTCTGCAAAAGCAATCCTTCTAATGACTTCTACTTCAGAATAACTATCAAGGTCTTCTAAGTCCAAAAGTGTCTGCACTCTTACCCAGCTTCCAACTAAAACCTGCCGCGGGAAAAGAAACGCGGCTGAGCTTAAAAAGCCCAGTGAACAGATATATAATGAACGGAAACGAAAGTAAACGGAAATGAACAGAAGTAGCATAATGAATAAGATATAAGTAAAGGTATAAAGAGTAAAGGTTTAGGACAGTCATCCACCACGAGCCCAGAATCATATCATATCTTCATAATCATATAGAGGGGAGACCTCTCAGATAATCAGATAATATGAGGGGTGTCCTCATTCTTCAAACCAAATATTATGAGGGGTGTCCTCATTCTTCAAATGGAGTAGCTAGCTCCCAAATTTTGTGAAAGACGTGGATTGCACCCATCATCAGTCACCAAATAACAAATATATCAAATTCAGTAAACAAATCAAATCTAGGATGCATCCATACGCCCCCCAAACAAATCATATTGGCCATAACAAATCATAAAGCGCTCATATCATATCAAATGGGGACGGTGTGTAACATCACTCGAACACACTAGAGTCATGCCATTGGTGCATCAATGACATGGCCATGTTACCTTCATGGCTAGGAAACAAATTTGGCTCGTAGCATCAAACTGGGGTCAAAGGTCAAAGGTCCAAATCAAAGCAAAGGTTCATATGTCATAATCATAGTCCAAATCTCAAGGTTCATATGTCAAAGTTCAAATGCCAAAGGTTCATATAAGAGGTTCAAAAATCAAAGGTTCATATCAAAGTGTAGGGAACATAGCAATGGTATAGGGAAACCCTAACACGAATCAAAATAGAGACCGAAGGCTCCTTATACAAAGAGCAGAATATCTGTACCTTAGACCGCAAGTGAAAACACAACTAGAAACGAAAAGATCGGGAGTAAACTCCATCTTCAGCGAATCTACACGAATTTATGATCGTCTGATTAATAACTTATTTTAAATCAGATTATCTATTTTAGTCGGCTTTCCATTTTTAGTAACTTTCCTTTTATAGCAGCTTTCCAAAAATAGTAAGTTAGGATTACATTCATAACTAATCAAACTTTAGGGTTTACAACCGATAATAAGTAATGGCTTAATATGACCAAAATCATGGTTTAAGGTTTAATATGCCATTTAACAAGGTTTATGGTTAAATGTGTAAATTTATCAATGTTTAGGGTTTATTTACGTCGAAAGTTTAATATAAATTTCATAATCACCAATTTAAGACTTAGCCGAATTTTATATGCTACATTCAATGTATTTCCGACTTAATTTAGGCCCAAGACAAACGCACTCTACACATCTCGACCACCCACATACACATTCACACCCTCATGTCGACACAAATGACGGGACAAAACGGTTACGATTTGGTTTATGTTTCTCATGCATACAAGACACACTCATGCAAAAATACATCATCAAGTTTAGTCATGGTCTGGTTATATAAATCAGTATGCAATTTATTTTAAAACACACATGAACCCTTCTTTTAATGCTTAGCTGCAACAAGTTAATTAACAGGTTTTAGACCTTTGAATACAAAACATGAAGACGCATGATAGTCCACATAAAATGACACACAAAATAAGCCCTAATCTCACGTATACACCATCGAACAGACACAATTTCTCCGACCCATTCACGATACACCCACTCACTCACAAGCACCAACAAGACCATTAATTTAACGAGATAGACTATGTTTGTTAATAACCCAAACGCAGCCTAACCCTTACTGCTATTTGACCCGAATGACACACACATATATAACCACCTCTAACTGAGATACTGCCCACACAGCCCATTATTGATCTCAACTCCATACACACGACTACTATCACATGAATACCACGACATAAACGATCCTCAAAACTTTATCCTCGAATTTACCTATTATATGTATATGTTTATATCTTGATTATGCATTATTATAACTCGACATAAGTGAACCTGTAAGATTGAAATCTTTAATTATAGTTCTTAGTTCCATATCTAATGACATATTTAAACTTGTTAACTACTGGCCTCCCATCAAAGTGGCTCATGATATATGTATCATATTCATTTATTACTTATTCGAATGGCAGCCTGGCATAAGACGAGGCTATGCAGCCATAATATTTTAGTTTGGTTTTTCATGCGTACGTATATAAATTGATGCGTGAATACCAGTGTATGACAAAGAAAGTGAACGATTGATACCTTAACTGAATCAAAAAGGATCGACAAGGACAAGGACACTAGTGCGTACACAGTCTTATACGATCACCAAAGCTGCTACAAAATATACTAAGGCTGATCATCGACCCCCAAAAGCCATCGACCCATTAAATCTTGCAGAGAGAAAGACACGGTTTGGAGCTTTCGTTTACTGTTTTTGTTTTCAGTTGGAGAGAGGGTAAGCAATATATGTAATAGGTATTCATGTGAGCGTGAGATTTTATTGAATGGCGTGCGTTTTTGGACCTTGAGGATGGTATGGTCCTTGTAATATATTAGGTTTTATGTGTGAGATGTGAATGTGATACACAGTATACAAAAAGAAACACAAATGGAATCTTGGACTGACAAGACGTGTAAAATAATATAAGTCAAAAGTATGCGTGTTTTAGATTTAAGTTAGGAAGGTGGTTAATTGATTGATAGTGATTGTAGGCGTGATATAAGGGCTTGAATGGGGATGATCGGTTTTCTTAATTTGGAAAAAGGATAGAATTGATTTTATTTGTAACAAACTTTTATTCATTTGCAACTTAGGTTACATGTATTAATATAGTTTTAGGCTTTTATCTAATATTACCAATCTTAGGTTAAGTTCAAATTATGTTACTTATATAATTTTTCATAAGTTCTTAAAATTTAAATTTGAGGGCATTTTCGTCATTTCAGATTGTTTTAATTTTGGGGTTTTACAGAAGATGTCCAATGATGTCAAGAGAGCAAAATCAAAAGGCATTTGTTGGAGGAGCATGGAGTGATAGTGACGAAGATGAGAAAGAAACTACAAAGGAGGAGAAATGTCTTATGGCTAAGACATCAAGTGAGGTACATTCCGAAACCGAATATTTTAGTGATGAATATTTATCATTAGACGAAAAAGACTTAGATAGTGAATATAATAAGTTATGCAAACTAGGTCAAAAAGTAATGACTAAAAACAAATCACTAAAACGCATAAATAACCAATTAGAAAACGAAATACTTGAATTAAAGATTAAACTACACAACTTAGAAAAAGGCAAAGAAGCTTTTGAAGAATGTAAAACATGTCAAGTAACTAAAAATGAAAACGAAAAACTTAGGAAAGAAATTTGTAAACTTGACAAATTTGAAAATAGTAGTAACTCACTTAGGAAAATAATAAGTGTTCAAAGAGTAGTAGGAGATAAAACCGGCTTAGGATTTAATTCAAGTGAAGCCTCAACTAGTGAAACTAAAAATGTAAAGTTTGAATGTGAAACTAGTGATCAAAAATCTTTAGAGTCAAAACCTAAGTATATACTAATGAAAGATAGAAAAATACCCATTGCTAGTAATAAGGAAATAAAAACTTTCTACAAACCATCTTTAAAAACCGAAGTAGAATACTCTAAACCAAAGTTAAGGTAAAAAACACCTCCTCCTAGAAGACCACTTAGTCCTCTCCCTCGGCCTAAAACTCCTCAACCTAGAAGAAACCAAAATAGACCAAACCGCCAAAATAATAGTCACTCAATGTGGAATTATCCTAATCCACCAAGTTTCAATCCTTGGGGAATACTTCCACCATATATGCATCCGAGTCAATTGCAACCTATGTTTGGTTCAAACAACTTTGGACTAATTAGACCATGGGGACCAAGTGGCTAGAATGTCTACTCATCGGGAAAGTCGGAATCTCATTCATTATTGGCTTGTATAAGTCAATACTCTTTGAAGTATTTGAAGACCACATGATGAAGACTAATAGGTACGCCTCTCTTTCATGCTCACCACTATATGCGTAGTTTAATGAACTAGTCTATTGCATGCCCCTTTTAGTCTTAAATGCTTAGTTTAGTAAATACTTATGTGCTTGTTAGTAAGTTTTTCTTCTTATGTGCATATCTAAACATATATATATATATATATATATATATATATATATATATATATATATATATATATATATATATATATATATATATATATATATATATATATATATATATACATACATACATACTTATATATACCTATATTACTATAAAATATATATATATATATATATATATATATATATATATATATATAATATATATATATATATATATATATATATATATATATATATATATATATATATATATATACATATCCTCTCATAACCTAGATACGTCATTTGTTGACTATCTAGATCTAAAAGAAATTGTTCGTCCTCGAACCTTTTCTTCCCCCTTTGCTCTCTTGGACTATAACGTTCAACATGAAAATCTTCTATGTCCACTCTCACAAGACTCATGGTGATGAAGAGAAGTGAGTTGAGTGGATCAACATAGAAGTAGATCTCGAACCTTCGCACAAGAAAGCTATGAAACAAACTCCCATCGTCGTTAGCACCCATCTCCGTCTTCTCCACTTCATCCCTCAACATCATTCAACATCCCACCTTAACACATAATATATATATACACATTCCCTCTCATTCCTCAAAACCCTTTGTCAATTTGACGTCTTGATCATTTTATCCAAAATTGTCAAGAAAATTTTCTTAACGAAATGTTAATAAAATGTGTCAAGTATTTCCTCCTCGTGCCAATACAACCCAACGTATTTTTGATATATAATAAATCTATATATAAATATATATATATATATATATATATATATATATATATATATAATATATATAGACACATATACATAATATATATAATATATATATATATATATATATATATATATATATATATATATATATATATATATATATATATATATATATACATATACATAAATATTTTGCCATCAGAAACAAAAATAAAAAATTTCCAGTTTTGGAGGGCGGCCCCCTTAAAAATTTTATATATATATATATATATATATATATATATATATATATATATATATATATATATATATATATAATATTATAAATAATATAGACACATATACATAAATATTTTGCCATCAGAAACAAAAATAAAAAAATTCCAGTTTTGAAGGGCGGCCCCCTTAAAATTAAGGGGACCGGCTTGTAAACGGGGGCGGTCCCCGTAATGTTTAAGGGGACCGGACCGGCCATCTGCTGCTACCAAAACGATTTTTTTTTCTTCTAAATTTTTTGCCAAACACCCCATTTCACAAATACACTTTCCTCTCCCTCTGCTGTGAACGAACTGAAACAACAAAACCATTCACCAAATCACCACCTCGGGCTAAATTCGCAAGGGGCAAACACCTATATCTTGATTAGCAACATATATTGTAAGTTTTCCAAAACACATTTCATCTAATTTCATCAAATTTCGAGTCTAATCACAATTTAATATTTTAGTTAAAATTTTTAAATTCGAACTTATGTTGAAATTAAGTCTAGGATACTCATTGTCAAATGCTTCCCATAGGATTAGAGTACTTAATTAACCTAGAATCTAAGTAATCTAAAACCCTCATGCCAAAATTTTGAAAAACCAAACACTCTCACTCAAAACTTGTTATACATTGTTGAATTATGCCATAAACACTTATTATAACTAATCACATTATAATATCACAACTTTTAAATCCTAAAAATATATTTTTCAAATCATGAAAAATGATTTTATAAACATAAGAGGATGTTTGGATTGAGTCATAAAATTGTCAAGATTAAGTCAAAATGAATTTCACAACTAATGGACAAGTTTATAAACATGTAACTAATAATTTTGAGTCATCAAGATACATAATTCATATGTATATTGAAATATTAGTCATTATTTTTTCTCTAGGAAAGGAAGTGTTTGGCATAACAAATTGAAAGACATTTTTGAGTCAAAATCTACGTTTTTACCTTTTCAATGAGTTACTTAACTCGAAAAAAAAAATAGCTAGACATACAATCTAATGTTTGTCTAGTCACATTTCAAAGTGGCTTATGATGTACAAATGAGCGTTTGGATGTTCTTGGTTCTTTACCATAATATCTATATAACTACTCCTTAACATCATAGAATACACTTTAAGCGAGTTAAAAATTAAAAATAAAGAACATTGCAAACTACTTCTTAGGATTAAAATTTTAGAGTCGAAGTATGTTTGTGTTCCACATAGGTAGTACATGTCACATATGCATTTTTTTTTAATCTTACTTTCTTGTTGTTATCTTGTTTAGGTGAAAATGCCTAAAGTCACAGTTGGTGATGTTTCCAAAACCAAGGAATATATTCCAAAAGTCTCCGCTACTCCCGGCATTTCTCCCGCTATTGCATGCTTCTATCGTCCCATCGAAGATAGAAACATTCATGAAGGGAGAGTTGTCGATCTATCCTTCTATCTATCCGACCAAATCGAACGAATGTTCTCCAATGTTCGTCTCGATTGTCTTTTCAAAATCAACGAACCCATCATTCCTCGTTTTGATTCTTGACTTCTATAGCCAAGTTACGGTGCAAACCGATGACTATGGTTATATCTTCATCTCCTTCATGATCCAAAACGAATTCATCACTCTCACTCTTGCTCAGTTTGGTCAAATCCTCCAAATTCCTTTCAACGGTCAAGCCGTTTTCTCAAATGAATGGGATCTCTCATCTCTTGAGAAAAATTGGCCTCAGGGTGGTCCATACTATTCTGAGATTCCAACTCCTGACGACATTCGTCGACTACTCGAGCTAGAACGTGGTACGACTAGCCGAAGAATCAAGTCGAAGAATGTCGACATTCATGCAAACCAAATTCTTCTCAAAGAGCTAAGCCCCGACATGAAGCATTGGGAAGAACTCATTCGCGAGAATGCGTTTGGTACCGGCGGACACCGTGACCACCTCACGGCTAGCATCGCTCACATGTTGTATTGTGTTGTTGCGGAAGAACAATACAATTTGGCTTATTTCTTTGTCCATCGTATCATCTCCGCCAAAAATACTCCACATGCCAATCTTCCTTATGGTATGTTCCTCACTAGACTTTATCGTTTTGTCATGGAACATTACCCACATCTTGAGAGTGATATCTATCAATTCGTTCATCCCGTCTTACGTCCTCTCACTCGTAGCCAACTTCGTCAATCTCGAAGTGACAAGGGCAAAACTCGTCTCCTTAATCTCTTCGCACCGCGTAGTTCCACATATCATCGGAGAGATGATGATGAGAAGGAGGAAGGCACCTCACGTGTTAGTACTCCATCTCCCACGACGTTCGTGAACAATCTCCCGGATCTTAATTATTCCGATTATCAAGTTCCTCTTCCTTCCGAACAAACCGATCAAATCCTATTTGAACGACAAACCGCATTACTCAACACAACTCAACAGATGCATGAAGAGGTTAGAGGTGGTTTCAAGTCAATAGGAAAAGCTTTCAAGAAGATTTTTGGAAAGAAGAGATAGAGACGTGGATGTTTGCTTATTTGAACAATATTGTTATTAGACATTTTTTTTGACAATTATGTGTTTCTTGAACCCTATAGTATGTTAGTATTTTAACCATTCTCTTGATTAAAACTTTGATACTATGCTTACATTGACATACTTGCTATTTAATGATTATTGACATGCTTGCTCTATAATATGCTTATATTAGCTTAAATGTATACATGATTATTTAATATGTTTATGCCACTATTTAATCATTCCTAATATACATGGTTCAAATAGAGCTTGCTGCAAACACACCCCAAAAATTGACCCTTTTCTGGAAATTTTTCAACTTTGGTCGCCTGGGAAAACACCAGATGGGCGGCCCCCTTAATTTTGCTAGGCGGTCCCCTTAATTTTAAGGGGGCCGGCCTACAATTAAGGGGACCAGCCATCTGGACAGTAATTTTTACTGTTTTCTTTTGCATCTTGTGACCCCTTTTCTCTAGTCTCAGCTACCCTTTCTCTTATTAACCCAACTGAGTTTGGAATATTACTACTAAACCTCAAAACCTTACCCAAACCAATCTCACTTTCATACTATAAATTCCCTCCAAATGATAAACCCTCATTTCATCAATCCTCATCTCCTTCAAACACCAATCCAAAACACCATGCTATCACCAAAATCCTCCATTTCCAAGTCCTCTAAGAAACACAAAATGGTCATCATACCACCCAAACAACTTTTCATTGATCTCACTAAGGAAGACAACACCACTCCATCACCACCACCTAAATGCTCATCTCCAAATGCACCTAATGCACCATAAAAAACACCTTCCACCAATGGTACCTCCTCTTCTTCCTTACCTTCAACCTCATCCATCAATGACTACATCAACAAACACCTCTCCTCACCACAAATAACATCACCACAAACAACATCACCACCACATCTCACTCAAGAACCTCCATCCACCGAGCTTGCCATCTCCATCTCACCTATCACACCTCTTGATGCTCACTTTTCATCCTCACCACTTCCACCACCTCTCTTTGTTAATCCCATTCCTTGGAGTCTTCTTGAAGCTCATGGAGACACTTGCCTTTGTTGCATTCATAACCGAACCATCATCTTTGGTCTTCGGGATGAGATGCAATACATGTTCTCATGCATTGAGCATATGTTAACCAACCCACCTCCACCACCACCTCCACCATCTTCACCCATTTCACCACCACCACCTCCATTCTCTCCAAACTAGTTGAAATACTTCCACAACAATAATGTTTTCCACCTTTTTTTGGTTGCAAGCTTTATGGGGATCATGTGTTTTTGGGATGATTAAGTAGTATCATTAGTTGCTTTATTTGTATGTTTGTATGTCTTATGATGTAATCTACTTGGTTGTGTATTTATACACAACACTTTTAGTTAAAGAATGTTTTTATTCTATATGCTTGCTTATTGTTGTTACATATACTTGTGCTTCTAACATCTTTCTTGCAAGCATTCCATAGCTCGTTTTCTTGGTGCCTTCAAACGAGGGGGAGCACACATCAAGGGGGAGTTCTCGTCCTGACAAATTTTATATCTAAAACTTGTCAGCATAACCTTTTTGATTCTACAAAAAGGGGGAGAAATAGATGTAAACTCACTAAATACTTGTCTAAAAACTAATTTTTCAATTTAATGAGTTTAGGTTTTGTAATCATCAAAAAGGGGGAGATTGTTGATATAAATAATGCCTAAACACGTTATTAATATTTTTCGATATCTCTACGTTTTGATAATCACAAAATGTAAAATCATTAAACGGAAAATTATGACGTAAACAAGTATTTAGTTGTAAATATCTATTTCTACAACTCAAATCACTTAAGGTATGAATGAACTAATGCTTAATGCATTATATGATCAAAGGAACATTTTCTTAATCACTAGATTTTTTATAAAATGTCAAAAACATTTTATATCTTTTAGAAAAACATTTTTGGTAATAAATAAAAAGGTTTAATCCATTATAAATTTATGAATTCAAATTTTTAACCAAAAATGGCAAAAATGTTCCAGAAAAACCTTCCCCACAAAAAGACAAAATTGGGAAACGGTTATGCTGGGCGGCCCCCTTAATTATATAAGGCGGCCCCCTTAATTTTAAGGGGACCGCCCCCCTATTTAAGGGGGCCGGCACGCTCCTCCAACTGTCCAGTTTTTGCCTATAAATACTGGCTTTCCCCTGGACATTTTCTCACCTTTTGCACCCCAAACCTTCTGTTCTAAATCTTCTCTAATCCTTGCAAATTCTTTCTAAAATCCTTTGATCATATTCTCTTAAGCATTGGTTTCTAAGTGATCCAAGCTTCCATCATCAAAGTGCAAAAGAAGAATACTCCTTCAACTAGAGAAGAAGTATTGTAGTTCAATTCATATCATTTTGTAATTGTGTAAAGTGTTGTATAGTTGTGATAAGTAAATCTAAGTGTAAGCAAGTAGTTGTGTTGTAAAGAAGTTGTGAAGAAGTTGTGAAGTCGTAGTCTAGAAGTTGTGTAGCCGTCGTGTAGAAGTTGTGAACTCGTCGTGTAGAAGGTGTGAAGTCGTCGTGAAGAAGTCGTGAAGCCGTCGTGAAGAAGTTGTGAATTAGTTGTGTGAAGTTGTGAGATTGGTTCTTGCTACGATTACAACCCGACATCTAGCTTTGTGTCGTTAAGCCGGTGTAAGCTAAAGTTGTGTAAGGTTTTCTCCGCCATAAGGGAGTTTGTTGACATAGTGAAGAGAACTCTCGAGTAGGTGACTCGGGGAGTGGAGTAGGGCAAGGAAGGTGTCCTTGTAGCCGAACCACTATAAATCCTTGTGTTGTGGTTTGATCTTTCCATCCCTATCTTTCATTTCATTTCATTTACTTTACTTGCATTACTTATTTACATTTGTCTATATTTATTCATATTGTTTAAGAGTTGAAGTCACATAAGATCGAATCGAAGTTTTTAAAAAGTAAACAAAAGTTTTCACAATAAAATTTAAAAGAAATAAAACTATTCAACCCCCCTTCTAGTTTTCCACATTTTATGCCAAAATTGATTTTAAAACTTGCATAAAACAAGTTTAATCTATACTTTTAAAAGACTTATACTTTACTTATTCCATTGCTTAAAAATAAACTTTATGTTTTGTCATCAACAAAAAGGGGGAGATTGTTAATACAAATATCGTCCTAAAAACGTTATTTATATTTTACGATCTTTGCTATATTTTGTTAATGACAATTATAAACTTTATCGTTAGCAAAACATAAATATAAGTTAAAGTATTTTACATTTATAGTAATAAGCTTTTAAAACTCATCATAACATGCTACATTCATCACTAGAATATACATAGGACATACATATATACATTTACATGTTTACATTTTTATTCTTAAAATAGAAATATATACATGACATCATTGCATACATCATTTGGATATCTTTAGGATATCTTGAAGATTTAGAGAATATCATGGAAAGATCTTCAAGCAAAGAATTGGATTTGGTAATATCTTGGCAAGATTTGGAAAGATTTTGAAAGATATGCTGTCAGGCTCTAGCGGAACCAAATAGCATAACGGGCGGACCCCTGGATTTGGATCCGCCAAATCCGTGGACTGTTTGATCAGTTTTCTTATAAATAGCAAGCTGATCATTCATGTTCACTCATCACTCATATAGCATAAACTACATTATACATTCTTTCATACATTACTAACCCATTCATTCATTCATTTCATTTATAGTGATCTTTCTTTTGTAGCAAAGAGATCAAGCATCACAAGCTTCAACATACTGTTGCAAGACTTGTTAGTTTAGATATTGTGTAATTTTGTAGTTTATCACACATAATTGTTATACCAAACATTCAGTAGTGATCGGCTAGTGTTTTAGTCCACAAAACACATAGAGTGTCGGGAGTGGTTGTGCCCTTGTAAAAGAACTCGGTATCTAGCTTAGTACCGGAAAAAGTGTAAGCGTCGTTAGGTTGGTTCTACCTCAAACTAGAACTCGGTGTTTAGCTTTGTACTGGATAAAGTGTAAGCGACGTGTATAAAGGTTTTCTCCGCCGAGAAGGGAGCTTGTTTCTTAGTGAAGAAAAACTCTCAAGTTAGAGGCTCGATCAGTGGAATAGGGCAATGAAGAGAGTCCTTGTAGACCGAACCACTATAAACATCCCTGTTGTGGTTTGATTGTTTCTTTCCTTACTTACTTTATTTATATTGTTTGATTGTTTGCTTTAAGTTGAAATCACGTTAAGTATTCAAAGCAAATTAATTTTAAAACGGTAAAAACTATTCAACCCCCCTTCTAGTTTTCCACACAATCATTACCATGTTAGGTCGTAAGTCAGCCTTAGGAAGAATTTTCAAAATAAAAATAAACACGAAATTCAATCAAACAACTAAAAACACGAAGACCGTTCCCCGGCAGCGGCGCCAAAAACTTGATGCATGATTTCTAACCAGGTTTTACTATTTATAATTTCTCGTCTACCTATGGCCTACCTTATGCACTAACGGTCAGTGTACCCGATCGCATGTAGTGAGGGAATGGTAAGACCGAGGTCGTCCCAAGAACGGTTGATTTCTAACTGTCTAATTAAAACGATTGTCACATAAATAAAGGTTTTTTATAATTTGTTTAATTGATTATAATTTAATAATTATACGTGATCAATTGGGATGATTCTCTGGCAAACAACTAATGGGGATGACAGTTGCAATGGTCTAGTTCTCATAAAGTGTCTACAAACGCTTTATGTGGTGGTTAAATGTCGCTAGACTCCTATGGTCAATTCGTCTAGCCTATATCCCTAGAATCCTCCTCCGATATCAAAGGTCTGATCCTTGTGATAAAGGGAGGTTTCCGGTAGACTAGGTCAAGTCATTAAGTGCCAGCTATCAATTCCAATACCAGGGTTGTGTAGTCCTATGGTCAATTCTTACACAACATGCACCCAGTTCATCGGGTAGCATCATGGTATCGCATTTCTTAAATATTTCCACAAGGTAGGTGATCCTATGGTCAATTCGCACACAAGGAGATGGTAGTCCTATGGTCAATTCTTACCATAACTCGCAACCTACTCGGCTAGGGTCCTATGGTCAATTCAAGCTAGCCTAATAGATACTACATAGTTTCCACATTACCAAAACACGAGGATCATAGAATGACTAAAGGGATAAACACATAGAGTGAATAATAAACAGAGAACAAAGAATAAAAACCAAGCAATTAATCATCCAATAATTAATTAGTTAAAAGACAAGAATAACTAATTAATTAAAAGACAAGAACAATTAAATAAAACACAATAGGCACAAAAGCATCGACAAACAAAGCAGAATCAAAATTATAGTCATTAATAATGAAACTGAATAAAATAATGAGTGTCGAAAAAGGATTACGTATCGTGCTGAATAAGTGCTCTTGATCCCCTAGTTGAATACCGGGGCAAAACCCCCGAAGGATTTGCCCGTTTAATTAATACCGTTTAATTAAAACCCCCAAAGGGTTTGCCCATAGTTGCACTTAAATTTCCAAGTTCCCCCTGCACCATGCTTTCCGATTTTAGTCACATGCTCCCTGATGAGTGGCCTTTAACTCATCATTTTATACCCAAAAAACCCCACAAAATGACCAAAAACACCCAAATGGACCAAATATTGTTACAAATATCCTTGGATTGTGTTTTATGTGTTTCAGGTACAAAAGGATTGAAAACGGGGCAAATATGGACAAAACCGAGCTTGATATGGAAAAGAGCCGAAAACCGAAGCCGGAAAAGACATTATTCATTCGGATTTAATTCAAGCTCAAAAATTCCAAAACGGCCCTTGGATTATTCTTACTTGGCAATATTAGCCCTTGGTTTAACTTTGAAGAAATGACAGATTGGTCCCCACAATTTCAACATTGGTCCTTGTGATTAAATCCATTTTATCCTATACTACTAAATCTATCCGGATCCTTAAACCCAACAAACCCTTTAAACCCATTTCAACCCTTTAAGCCCATCACCACCCTAAAGGCCCACACCCTTAGCTTAATTATAACCAGGGTCAAACTCACAAAGCATTAGTCAAACACTCTGATAACCTCAGATAACCCACACCAATCACTATTCATCGTCCCTCTAATCCCATTTCCCGCCTTAACCTTGATTAACCACACAACCATCACTTTCATCACCACTACCAGCTAAGAATACCCACATGGTTGTGTTTCCCCCCTCCACCTCATCAATCCGAGGACAACTATTTCATCTACGGCTCAGATTCAAAGTTGTGGGGAGCAAGAAACATCCAAGGGTTAGAGATTAAAGAAGAATAGCACATCTGGGATTATCTCACACAAGAAGCACAGCTCAGAGGAACCCTAATTTTATTTTTTTAGTATAAATAGTTTAGATGCTACAGTAGAAGCTAGGTTTTTTTTTAGCTTAACTTAGGTAATTTACTTTTTAGCTTATTGTTATTTATCTTTTTTTTTATTTCCAATATTGTAATTTAATTTCAGTTAATGAAAATTTAATTTTTCTTGTTTTTATTTTCTTGGCCTGTGATGGGCTGTTTAGGAAAATCTTAAGATCTTGTATTGAATAGTGTAAGTCTTAGAGGATGTAGTGATCACAACAGCTTAATCATCTTCCGTCTTTCAAAACTCTAGCTTAAAACTTGCTTTCTAGTTTAAAAATTCCAACAGTCACCCATTTAGGGGGTGTTTGGCACAAGAATGTTTTTAGCATAAAACTTTTTGTTTACCCGAATTTGAGTTTGATCCAGCTTTAGTTTATTGGTTGTTGTAGTTTTAGAGTTAATTTAAGCACTACCAAGTAATTTCATAGCCTTTTGATTAGTTTTCCAAAGATTTTTATTTAAAACTGTTTTTTTTAGTATTAGCTTGAGTAACTCTAGTTTAAGCCCTCATTAGTTGATTATTTCTGCTTCAAATTAGTTCAAATATGATAGCACATCTATTCAACATCTGGTATAATAGCTTCATTAGTCAAATGTTAGTTTTTTTGCCCGTTTTTACCAAACTGTGCAGCAGCCATTCTGTCCATTTTAGTTCAACAGCCCCCCTTTTAGCTTTTTGCTTTTTCCTGCTCATTTGCTTATTCTAGACTGCTTATTAGCATAGGATAGCTTATTTAGGTTCCCTTAGTCCCCTTTAGTTAGTTTCAACCTTAGTTTAGCTTATTAGTAGCTTTCTAGAGCTTTTTAGTTTTTAGATTTTCCCTTTATTAGCTTAGTTTAAAACTGCTTATTATTGTCCCTTTTTCTGTGCTTATTAGATAATTTCAATAATAGTTGTAGTTATAAAAAATACTTATTTTCAGTAGCTTAATTAGTTTTTAAAAAGAAAAACAAAAAAAAATGTTTGCAAAAAAGTGCCATGAATGGGAATCAAACCTGGGCCTTCTAGCTCAACACACAACACTCTAACCAAATGCCCTTGGGTCTTTTTTCAGTTATGGCTTGCACAATTTAATTGTTAACCATGTTTTCCCTTTAAGCCTATTCGTACCATTTAGCTTTTTCCCAGCTTATTGAAATAAGCTGGGACCTTTTTTACATTTTTCCTAGGATCAGTTTAACTTAAAGTATTTTTAGAAAAAATTTCAGAATTTTCTCTTTTCATTTAGTATTTTTAATTATTTATTTTCTTTTAATTAGTTTTTAATTCGTATTTAATTATTAAAAAGTCAAAAAAAATGCAATTCTTTTTTCTAAAATTTTCTTTTATCATTTAGGACGTAGGAAAATTATATTTGCATCTGTAGGGTTAATTTTCATAGATTGTTACGTTTATGCATGTTTTTAGTTTACCGGTTCGCGTTATTTAATTTTCGTTTTATTAGATATTAGTAACCAAGTGAACCTCGTCATTTCAAGCATTTTAATTCCAAACCGAAAACGATATCCTCAATTTCACGCCTCATTGGGACTACGACCCGGGTATTCACTTATCCGGTTTATTATAATCGATTGTTAAGTCAAATCGTCGCGAGTTGACTTTTCTTCGTGAGAAGTTTGGCTTGTGTGACCCGTTTGACACGACTATCATTTTGGCGCCGCTGCCGGGGAGGTGTGTTGCGACAATATCGTTACGGTTTGACGATTAGTGACTTGAAGATCCTTCCTCGTGAAGTTTCGTGTTTATCTTGTGAATATTTTTTATCAAAAAAATCCAAAAAAAAAAAAAAAAAAAAATTGAAAAACCTTGAAAAACCCAAAAAGATTTCTTTTCAAATTTATTTTCCTTTTTCTTTTGTGTTTTTCAAATGTTTAAAAATCCAAAAATATTCTTCTTAATCCTCTTATACGTTTGATTCTTTATCTCTCACCCTCTATTCGTTTAATTCTTCTTCTTTATGTCTTCATCTTATCTTTATTCTTGTGAATGGTGTGGGGGTCCTCATAATGGTGGGAATTGTCCCGGGTGTAGCATGGTGGAATCAGGAAACGGGTTTGTCTATGACCAAAATCCTTATTCTTACCATGAAACAACCAACTTTTTCAACCAGCCCCCACAACACCAGATGGAGACATACTCTTGTGAGTCTTGTGGAGGTAGTCCTCACCCGGGTTTTGATTGTCAAACAGGGAGCACGTTTGTCTATGAGCAAGTTCCATGTAATCAAAACTTTGGTTATGACCATTATCTATACAATTCACCGAATCAGTCACAGCAATCATATTGTTGTGAGTACTGTGGAGGTCCACATTATAACTCTGATTGTCAAACGAGGAACCAGCTTGTCTATGAGCGTGGTCCTTGTAACAATTATGACTATTCTTATCATGACCAACCTCCACAGTATCAAACGATTCAAACTCAACCTCAGCCATCTCCTCAAGAATTATTCCAAGATGTATTCCAAAAATTTCAAGATGTGAGGAATACATTTAATGATTTGGCTCTTAAAACATTAGCCCAAGAAATGCAAGATGTAAGTAATAGACTTACTGATCTGTCTATTAAACATACCCAAGAAGATAGTCATGAAAAATCTATGAGAGAATTACTAGCCGAAGAATGAGCAGCACAAAGGCGTTCCATATTTCTCAAGGCTGCCCTTCTTGATGACGATGATGAGGAAGACGACGAGGAGAGTGCTATTCCTTTGAATGATACCATTTCTCAACCCTCTCAGTCTAGTGCAAATATCTTACCAACTATGGACTCCGAGGACTCTCTCATTATGGGGGATGAGCATCTTAGCACTATTCCTGAAAAGGAATCGGGCGAATTCATAAAGTCTAGTGCTGAGAACCTTGTCCCAACCCCAAGTGAGTCTGAGGAGATATTCGACGGTGAATGTGATTCTCAAATTTTTGGAGAATCTCTTGACATTTCTGTGGTTACTTCCGGGATTTTCTCTAACACTCTTTTTGAATTTGATGACAAGTGCTTTTCTAGCAACGTAAATCCTTTTTTTGTTGAAGTGTTAGAGAACGATGAGGTCAAAGACTTTATTATTTTTGATAATATGACCTCAATTAATAATCCTGAGATTCAAAAGGATATTATTTCTCCGACATATGTGACATTTCCCTTTGAGGATCGCCCTTATATTGACTTCACATATGTCGTTCGAGTTTTTCTACCTTTCTTCACCTATAAGGTAGATTGTCCTTTCCTTCACTCGTTAGGGAGGGAAGACACCATTTTTGACCCCGGCATCTCCATTTATCATTCTTTTGAGCCGGGTGTATCTCATTGGAGTGGAACTTTCAAGCACTTCAATGTTTCTCCAAACATATTGAATGAAAGTCCGATGGAGATTTTCTCTTCCACATGCTCCCCCAAGAAAAATTGAATTCGGGGCGAGTCTAAGCTATACGACTCGATAAATAACCAAGCGCTTTGTGGGTGGCAACCCATGCTTATCATTCTATCTTCTTTCTTATTTCTAACACTAAGTGTGGGGGAATTCCTCTACTTGTTGCTTTGTTGTTGTGTGTTTGCCTTTGTTTTCAGGATTCCCGTAGATCGTGATGATTGATGCGCCTGTTTTCAATCTAGCCGCCCAATATCCGATCTCTTTACTAACATCCAGGGATATCTTATTAATCCTTTTTGTGAAAAATATTTCGTTTCCATACTTAGATAGTAGTATTACCTTTTTACGTTCTATAGTGTCGGCATAATAGCCGGTACTTTGAATATTGAGGGCAATATTCAATTCTAAGTGTGGGGGGGGGGGGGGGGGGGGGGGGGAAATTCTTGCGAATTTTGACCCAAAATTTTAAAAAGTTTCACATGTTGTACCTACTAGTCCCCTAGCACCCCCGTTTTGACCAAAATTTTAAAATTTTTATCGTCTTTTAATTAAAAATTGCATGAAAAAGAAGTGCTTTGCACATTAAAAAAATAATTTGCTATACATTGATGCTTCGGTATTAGTGGAAGTTTAGACTTGATTAGGCTAGAACAAGGGGAATCCCGACTCTGCTAGAGTGTTGATCTAGCTGCTACCCTTAACTTTTAGGCTAAGTTTTTACGAATTGTGCAAATGAAAATGCTAAACGTGGAGTAGTTGGTTCTCTTTAGAGCTCATCGAAGTTATTTGTGGCTTTTTGTTCCCATAAGCTTATTTCACCCAATACTAGTAATCTAGGAATAATTAAGGGTGTTAGGTTTTGGTGATGATTAGTTTTTGTCTTCTTAAGAAAATTCTTGCTTATAAAAGTTGGGTACACATCAAGGTTACTACAAGTGTCGTGTAACATAAGCGGCGGTTCATAAAGCGGCCCTTGGATCTCTAATTCAGGATGTGTGAGGTCTTGGTCTAACGACCTTGGATCCTCATTTCATGAATGTCTAGAGTCTTGGAATTATCCGTAAAGTTCCGTTTAGTTTATGGTACACGAGATTTGGAGTGGTGGCACTAAAATCAAGCAAAAAATAAATAAATCTTAAATTTATGTGTTATAAGCTACGGTTCAAGATCGGTCCTTGGATCCTTATTTCCAAAAGGTGTTTAGGTCTTGGCTACCCTCTTATAACGGCCCTTGGATCTTTATTCAGGAAGGTGTAAGGTCTTAGTCTAACACCCTTGGAACCTGATGAACTCGAATAAGTACATTTTATTACCATCATTTATCCTATTTATTTTACTTGTTTTATTATATTATCTGTGAGAATTGATACGTTAATGTTTACTTTTGTAACTCTCAGGTAAAAACAAGTATTATGTGAAACTTGGCGATTTTGGACTAATTATGGAGCAAAACAAGCAAGAAGTTAAGAGTCTACTGAAATGTACAAGATCAAGATCATTCTGCTCCAGATACGCCGCATCTTACTTATTATATACGGCGCATCACTATCAAGATTTCACAAGCTACGATCCAAGACAGCAAGGATATGCGCCGCATCTAAGAATGGAGTTACGCCGCATCTTCTGGCGGTGTACGAATATTCCTAAATATATTAATCTTGGACCCCACGCGAAGTTAAGTCAATGCGCCGCATCTACTTATCCTATGCGCCGCATCTAGCCCTCAGACAGAAACTATAAATACCCCAAGGACAGACGAATTTGGAGAGCCTAGTTTTAGAAGACCGAAGACCACAGAAACCCTAAGGCCGAATTCAAACGAAGTAGCAGCACAAGACACACCTTGAACGAAGATACAAGAGCTGTAAGAAGGTCCTGCATGTATTCAATTCATTAAGTAGTTTTGTTTTATTGTGTTAGTACACTTTAATTGGTCAGGATTGATGGGCTTGTGTCATTGATTTAATCATGCACTTCAACTCCCCTTAAAATTGCTTTCCCATTAATTAAAGTTTATATGTTGATGTCTTTGGTGACTTTTATTAGTGCATTGATAACCTCTGTGTCTAGCTGAGCATTGCTTGGGTCGCCATGCCCCTTCCTCGCCTATTTATTCTATCGCCTATGCATTCTATCGTTTGTAGAAAAGTAGGAAGAAAGATAAGTAGGATAGTCATAAGTGATCATTAAGGGTTTACTCGCCGATAAGATTAGAGCCAACGAGAAAGGGATTAATCTCGGTGCGCTGCATCGAACTTTACACTTCATATAAAACTAGCAATAAAACAAGTGACAAGCTACTTAACTATCAGGACAGGTCTTCTTATTGTCTCAAGTATTTATCTGTGTACGTGTGTGCTAATCGCTGATTCGTGCTTATTAGTTTAGTTTATATTTAATCATAACCAAACCGTGTCAGTCTCTCAGGCTGAACCCCCTTGCGTTAGATTAGGTTGTATAGCTAACTTAAGATATTAAAATACTGATTAGGATAACTAGATAATAAGTTTCACTCTTAGTGATCGACACTCTACTTGCCATTATATTCATACTGACCGGGTACACTGCTCGTTAAAGTGTGTGTGTTATTGATAAGTCGGCTAAATATAAATTTAAAACTTGAATACTGCTAAAACCACAACGACACATCGTGGATATAAAAATAGAGCAATAAACACACGCTCACCAAGTTTTTGGCGCCGCTGCCGGGGAGTGAATTGTTATTATCTGTTAATTTGATTAGTATTTTAATTAGGTTTTTCTTTTTAATTTTTATTCTAACCGCTAACTCTGTTGTATATTAGTTAAATTGCATTCATTGTATTATTTGCATATTTTCTGTTTTTGTGTGTTTTTATTTTCTTTAATTTGTGTTTCTTTTTGTTTGTTTTTATTTTTGTTTTTATTTTTCTATTTCTTGTATTCTGCTATCGTTGTACTGAGCTAATTCAAACGATACGGCGCATCTATTTTCATAGATACGGCGTATTGCGTTTAATTTTTATAAAATACAACGCGTTTAATAAATTCGATACGACGCATCTTTCCCCAAGATACGGCGTATCTGTTTTTAA
Source organism: Artemisia tridentata subsp. tridentata (assembly GCA_021014915.2). Classification (NCBI taxonomy): domain Eukaryota; kingdom Viridiplantae; phylum Streptophyta; class Magnoliopsida; order Asterales; family Asteraceae; genus Artemisia; species Artemisia tridentata. Next base: position 162,303,155 of record CP139505.1, read on the forward strand.
TAAAAAAAAAATTTCTAAACGATAACGCCATACGACGCATCTGCTTTAGCAGATACGGCGTATCTATTATTTTAATTAAAAACAGTTTTCGAATTATTAAACAGATACGACGCATCGATTTTTATCGATACGGCGCATCTTCTGAATCAAAAATCTTGTATTTTGAAACGTAACGAAAATACGGCGCATTAGCTTTTGTTAATACGACGAATTTAATTTGATAAATATAGTTGATTTTTGATATTCACTTTGATCGTTCCACTACTCCTGTGCGCAAGTTGGTTTACTTTCAGGAATAAATGATGGCTTAAGCGTCACTATGGAAAATTACATTCTGAGCCCGACCATGAGATGCTAGCTGGAGTAATCAAACCGTTGATGATTGTAAGGCTGTAATAAGAAGACAAAGATTGAAGAGGAGATCAACGCTACAATGAATGAAGAGAGCTCTGCAACCGACTTACGTGTCTTGCCTCATAAAGAAAAGGACCCAGGAAGTTTTACTTTACCTTGTTCAATTAATGACATATCTTTCAATAATGTATTAGCTGACTTAGGAGCTAGTGTTAGTGTAATGCCCATTAAGACATTCACTACCCTAGGACTAGGAAAATTACCACCAACTAAGTTGCTTATTGAATTGGCTGATAAAACGGTAAAACGACCTGAAGGGATTGCTAATAATGTGCTAGTTAAGATTGAGAAGTTTGTTTTCCCTGTAGACTTTGTTATATTAGATATGCCCAAGGATGTTATGATTCCTCTAATCCTTGGAAGACCTTTCTTATCTACCGCCCATGCTAAGATTGATGTGTTTAAAAGAAAAATCTCATTAAGGGTAGGGAATAATAAACTAGTCTATAAGTGCCAAAATCCTGTTAAAAGAATAATTAGAGGCGTCTATGTGCTAGGATTAAGAGAACGTATGGAGCTCGATCTAGAAGCTAGTTTTATGGGAGAAACCTTGGTAAATAATGAATCACTTGAGACCTATAGTGGAGACTACATTGAATTAAATGATCTTAATCTACCATTAGGAATCAATGATCAATTTATGGAGGATTCTGAACCCGAAATTAAAGAAGGAGAAATTATGGATATACCTAGAGTCAATATGATCAACACTAAGAATTATGATGAATTTGAAGGATATCCTAGTTTCTGTGATTATGTTAGAAAGACCCATGTAGATTGTGCTTATAATTTACAATTTCCTTGCATGATAGGATTTAAACAAATTAGTGCCAACTTTTTCCCTATTTTACCAATTAATGTAATGTCAAAAGATTTCTATAATTCTATAATGAAAAACAAAATTGAGTATAGAGGGAAAAACTTAGTTGGAATGTTCATGAATGTACCTATTTTTGTTGGGAATTTAACTATTGTTACAGATTTCACTGTGGTGGAAAACATGGATGCTTATCGTGATGTTGAGATGGGTAACGTGATCGTTGGGAAGCCATTCTGTAAGGAGGTCGTAATTAACGCTAAAAGATTTGAAGGAAAGATCACCTTTAAAAGTAGAAGCAACGTTATCACTTACATGATGCCTCGTGCTCACCCAAGGTTTGAACATGCCCCTAACAAATTTTGTTACAAATATACACCATTTCTTTTTGTAGATGAAAATGATGCTGAGAAAGGGATCGAGTATCCATACCAAAAGATGAAAGGATTCTACAAAGGTGTACTTGAATTGGGGCCGGAATATGTTCGTGACGAAGTAATTCGCAACTACATCGTGCGCGGACATGTGGGGATCAATAGATCGGAATAAAGAGCTGAACGTGAGTCTAACTTGAAGACACTGGAATAAAGACAAGTGCTGACCGGGAGACAACCCGGAAAATTTTTACTATTATGTTCTGTGTCGAGTCAGTCAGGCCCGCAGAAGATACGGCGCATCTCAATCCTAAGATGCGACGCATCTTCTGCACTGGTCATATCTTATTTTATTTTCTGCATTTTTATTTTTGACTTTAAAACTTTTTATCAGTTTATTTTAATGCGGCGCATCTCTGGTTAAGGATGCGACGCATCTTCTATTCTGATTCGTATTTATTCCAGGCTCGATACGGCGCATCTTCTTCCATAAGATACGGCGTATCGACTGACCTGATGATTTTCAGTTTAATTTTTATGTTTTATTTTTACTAACTACTAATGTATTATGTAAGTTTGAACCTTCTTAACTCAGGTGTGTTAAAGTCTTGATGGTATTATAGATTCCTGCATTTCCTGTGGATACATCAATTATGAAGCTTAAACGTTTTCATCCACAAGGAAGTTGATTTTTGCTCTTATACGAATAATGGAGGATCATACCGAGCAAATCTCAGGGGAGTTTTTCTGTTCTAATTCTTTTATTTTCCAGTTTTTAACCTTTGATACAAACAAAGAGGACGTTGTTTAACTTAAGTGGGAGGATTGGAGAATTAGAACACTTACTTGTCCTGAACTTTTTCAAAATATGCTTAAAATGTGCTTAATATATCAAAATTAAAATTTTTTTTGCATGTTTTTGTTTAAGTCTAAATTACATAGCTGCACACATGACATTATTTCAAAAATTGTGAACTTTTCAAAATTCACAAATCTATGAGTGTGCCGGTGACTTGTAAACTTTAGAACTTGGCCTGTATACTATTCGAGACCACCATAATAAGTATTATTTTTATAATTGGAATGACTTGTCTAAATTGGTAAATTTCTAAGATTACACCCAAATAGCCTTTATATGTTATGTGATATTAGCTAACCACACTGGTTAGTTAACCCCCGTATAAACCCTTTTGTTACTCTCACTTTTAGAGTAAGATACCCCTAGAAAAACACTCAGAGTCATTCCTTTCGTTTCTTACACCTTTGTTATAATGTTTCGTTACACCCTTACACCTTAGCCTACCCTGTAGATTAAAATCCGTGGTTGGTTAATTGCTTTAGGCAAAGTGTGTTTCCTTACGTTACCTGTGTTCGCATGCGTAATTCATTATCTTTGGTTGAGTCGGGAAATTGCACAATGCAATTGGAGTGAAAGTAAATATTGTATATCTTTGAGTTTATTTTTCGTGTGTTTACTACTTTCACTATTACCGTTATTTCTGAAGTCATGAAAAGTATAGAAAAATTATCCAGAGTTATCGTTATAGTGATGTGGTGAAATTTTACACATCTATGTTTAAAGTTCAAAAAAAAAAAAAAAAAAAAAAAAAAAAAAAAAAAAAAAAAAAAAATCGAAAAAATAGAAAAGAAAAAGAAAAAGGAAAAGTTGGAAGTTTGTTTAACCAACTTATGTAAAGTTTTGTATTAAGTGGTCGATATCACCACTATTTGTTATATATTATATTTATGGATTGAATGGGAGTTGGACATTATGGGAACGCCAACTAAGGTTATTCTTTGATTGAGATCTTGTTGAGTATAATTCGTGTCTACCTAAAGCGTGTGTTTCAAGTGTTAAAGCGTGAGTTATTCTATGATATGAGTCTTATTCATGGGATGGTTGGGATAGCAATTTACCACACTTAGGATTTTAATTTATTTCTTTTGTTTATTTTTTCATTTTACACCAATTTATATCCCAAATATTATCCATACCCTATATTATTCTTTATCCAAACCTTTGATTTATTGAGATTAGGGATTTGAGCAATCTTAAGTATCGTAGTCGTGGATTCGGCTATGTATTTATGATTTTGTCGCCCTTTTTGATATAATATTATTGGTAAAGATTACTTGGTCCTATCTTTAGCCTATTCAAGTTAAGGATTTGAGCAATTGCAAGTATCGTGTTCGTGGATTCGATCATGTATTTGTGATTTTGTCGCCTTTTCTGGAATTTGAGATCGATAGAGATTAAGGAGAATGATTAACCCTTAACCAACAAACCCTTTTTACCGCTTTAGACTTGTTATTCCTTAGCTTTAGTGGAGGAGATGCGTATACTTGCCAAGCTTATGATAGAATATTCATCACGACTGGACAGTTAAACGATTAGATTTGCTTTTATCAAAATATTTTATTTTACTTCTAATTCGTTAAGTGTTTGGTTGTGTGATTAAGACAAAATGAATACATGCTTAAATATAAAAATAAATCCTAACATCTTTTAGGATACATTTTCATAAGATTAATTCTAAGGTTTACTTGGGGACAAGTAAAGTTCAAGTGGGGGGATATTTGATGAACTCGAATAAGTACATTTTATTACCATCATTTATCCTATTTATTTGACTTGTTTTATTATATTATCTGTGAGAATTGATACGTTAATGTTTACTTTTGTAACTCTTAGGTAAAAACAAGTATTATGTGAAACTTGGCGATTTTGGACTAATTATGGAGCAAAACAAGAAAGAAGTTAAGAGTCTACTGAAATGTACAAGATCAAGATCATTCTGCTCCAGATACGCCGCATCTTACTTACTATATACGGCGCATCACTATCAAGATTTCATAAGCTACGATCCAAGACAGCAAGGATATGCGCCGCATCTAAGAATGGAGTTACGCCGCATCTTCTGGCGGTGTACGAATATTCCTAAATATATTAATCTTGGACCCCACGCGAAGTTAAGTCAATGCGCCGCATCTACTTATCCTATGCGCCGCATCTAGCCCTCAGACAGAAACTATAAATACCCCAAGGACAGACGAATTTGGAGAGCCTAGTTTTAGAAGACCGAAGACCACAGAAACCCTAAGGCCGAATTCAGACGAAGTAGCAGCACAAGACACACCTTGAACGAAGATACAAGAGCTGTAAGAAGGTCCTGCATGTATTCAATTCATTAAGTAGTTTTGTTTTATTGTATTAGTACACTTTAATTGGTCATGATTGATGGGCTTGTGTCATTGATTTAATCATGCACTTCAACTCCCCTTAAAATTGCTTTCCCATTAATTAAAGTTTATATGTTGATGTCTTTGGTGACTTTTATTAGTGCATTGATAACCTCTGTGTCTAGCTGAGCATTGCTTGGGTCGCCATGCCCCTTCCTCGCCTATTTATTCTATCGCCTATGTATTCTATCGTCTGTAGAAAAGAAGGAAGAAAGGTAAGTAGGATAGACATAAGTAATCATTAAGGGTTTTGATGAAGCGAAAAGTGTACCGCTTTTAGGGGGTCATTTAAGCCCTAAATCGTATTTATTTGATCAAATATTGCCCTAAATCGTTCCTTTTGTCATTTTAGGTACTTTGGAGAAGAAATCTGGAAAAGGAAGCATTTTGGACGTTTTTGGAGCATAAAAGTGAAGAAAACGACAAAGTCTCCAAAGCTGCTGGAAAAGTACACTTGACGGCGTCAAGGATTGCTCCTGACGGCGTCATGGCTTGGCAAAAGAGGTGGATATGAAAAATACACGTGACGCGCCAGAAAGTTTTACAATGAAAAGTCTGACGGCGTCACCCTTTAAGGTGATCAAGGCCATCACGGTTTAAGTTAAAGAGAGACGGCGTCAAGCACATTTCTGACGGCGTCAACCCTTGATAGGCCAGAGCGGATTTTGGAGGATTAAAAAGGGACGGCGTCAGGAAGACCATCCGGGAACCCTAGCCACGGCGAGGTGACGGAAGTCCTACAACGTGACGCCGTCAGCCACTAAACTCTATATATAGTTTTGCAATTTTTAGTCATTAGTGTGCAACTTTGTGAGGAGAAACCCTAGACGAATTTTCTGCCATTTTTAAGGGTTTTATACCCTTGGATCTCCCATGTTTAATTGAAGATAAGTAATCAATTAATCATTCAATATGTCTATGTGTTGTTTGATTATATCTTGTTCTTGTCTTTTAATTAACATGCTAGGCTAGATTTATCTTGTGTTTGCTTAGATCTAATGAAACCTAACTATTGATTATTGGTTGTTAGTGTGTTATTAATTGTATTGGATGATTGTTTATCGATGTTAGGCTTAAGAAAACTGGCTAACCTCCTATACGGTAATTTGATTGAACGTCTTAAGAAACATGAACCAATGCGTACTAGGTTTTTATGGTTGTATTTAATGCATGAGCGAATTCTAGTGATCCCATGTTAGGAGCTTCTTAGCCGGCTCGACATAGGAGTGAAGTAGGAGCTTGTAGAGTTGGGGAAGTACGTACGCCACCCCACGATTGGTATTAAGGAATACACCCGTCATCCACGCAATTAATACACACTAATCAACCGGTAAAAGATAGTTAGGGAGTAAGGAAATCTAAGTAAACACATTTCTCCCCATATAAGTTCCACGACCTTTTCATTTTCAGTTATTTTATTTTATTTGCAATTGTAGTTATTTGGGTTAGTTGACTAGCAACTAATTCCGCCCACTCCTTCAAACCCGAGATTTTACTTGCTTTCATAAAAATATAAAAATACAAAAAGAATCTTCCCTCACCCTTAGACCTATTAGAGTAGTTTTTCAATCCTAACGACACTATTCCCCTAGAGAACGATCAATCCCCCGGTACTTGCCACTTCACTATACTACATCGGTCAGGTACACTGCCTGGTGGGGATTGCAAGCCTCTTGAGATCCCTCGAGAGGTAAAACCTGTTCTAAGGTCGCAAAACCACGCATCAAGTTTTTGGCGCCGCTGCCGGGGAATAGTTATTGTTTAGGTTGAATTTTTATTTTATTAGGTCTACTCACTTGATTCCTATCGAGTGAGATATTTATTTTCTTTTTATTAGATTTCTTTAGTCTATCTTTTTCTTTGTGCCCTTTGTTTGTAAAACCATTTTCATTTGTCACCATGGCGGATGAAATTTCATTTAGATCATTAACAATAGAGGAACAATTACTTTACACGGATAGATTTGCTTCCTGTTGTTCCAATGAATTTTTAAGTGATCTTAGATATATACAAGAGGAGATGGGTGTAAAGTTTGATAGGTTTGATGAATTATGTGCATGTGCGGCTTCTATTAAACAATCATTGTTAGGATCAACTCCTTTTAGTGAAACCCTTTGGAAAAAATTTGAGGAAAGCTTCCTAACCATGAACCATAAGTTGAATGAATTGATGGGTTTATATACATCACAACTTGAGGAAACAAATGAGGAGGATTTATCCGACTATAGGTACCATGAGCAAGAAGACCTAGTTTTTAAGAACATGGACCTTGAATTGGACCAAGATTGTGAGATGGTTAGTGTTGAATTACCTAGTTGCATGAGTGGGATAGATTTCACCAAAACATATGACACGCATGAGGAATCCTTTAGGCAATTGGAACATAGTAATCAAGTTGAATATTACTATGAATCGGACTTAGAATTTCAAATGGCTAGAGAAGGATTTGAGATACTTAGGAATGTGTTTGGGTTAGATCCTACCAAAACACATGATGAACATATAGGTGATTTAGATACTATGGAGAATGAGGTTAGAAATGCAAGACTACTAAATACCCCACAAATCCTACCATCATTTGAGGTTAACACACCGCCCGTAACTTACCCGAAAAAAGTAGAAGAGACTATAGGAACCCCAATAGAGGTAGAGCCCTTGGACCAAACACAACTAGAAGAAATAGGTTTGAATACTTGTAGTCACAACCTTTCTTTTAGTTCTATGGAAGTTCCTAGTTTTGATGAACCGGAGCCTCAACCGAGACCCTTACCCAATTTTCCATCCTTGGATGAAAAGTTAGGAATTAAAATAGGTCCTGATCCACCCATCAAACCATATAGTCCGGGTAGTTTTACGATAAAGGTAGTAGACTCTAAGCCTTGTAGAGAGGAAGCCAATATAGGAGTGAACCATGACCTTACATACTTACATCACCCATTTATGGTTGATCACAAGAAACATTATGGGTTTAAACCCGGTTTATTAGGTCAAAGTGAATTCTTAACTAGGAATCTCTCGAAGTTGATAGAAGATGATCCCTTTCTAGGAAAAAATCTTAATCCGCCCATTAGCCCAATTGAATTAGGTAAGGTTATGATGATAGGAGCACACATCTTTGAGCATATAATTCATCCACCACTTTTTCCTCACGTGGCATACTCCTACCAAGTTGGTGTGTATCGCTACTATCACCCACACTTAATCCTAAGTGTAGGAAAAACCTCTCCTTTATCCGTTAAATAAGGGTAGAGTCAGGCTCGTAACTCGAACAAAAACAAGCGCTTCTTAGGAGGCAACCCAAGCTTTATTTGCTTCCGTATGTATGTTTAATTTTTATTTGCTTCCGTATGTATGTTTAATTTTTATTTGTTTGTTTGTTTGATTTTATTTGCTTCTGTATGTATGTTTAATTTTTATTTTTATTGATTCATGTTCGAAACTAATTTGTGAAAATGCTTTATCTTGTTTTTAACTTCGTCTTAACTACATATAAAGGTATTTTGCAAAAGATAAGTGTAAGGGAAATCCAAATCGGTTTATTAGAACAAATGAACATGAATCATAACAATATTAAATTAACATACATATTAGTAATTGTTTGAGTCAAATGCTTGTATCGAGTCATAATGATGTTTTGCAGGAATTCCAGGAAGTAAGGTATAGGTTTTTCCAGAAATTTTTCGGAAACTTAACATGAGAATTCTGTCAGATCATTTATGACGGCGTCAGGCATTACAACCTGACGGCGTCAGGTTTTAATTTTCGGAAAATTTTCGAAAGTTTTGTTTTTCTACCGGAATCATAAAAAGTTTTTATTAAATCTCTAACTTATAAACTCCAGGAATCTGCAAAATAATCATTCCACAAGCATTATATCCTTATATAGATTTATCCGCCGATGTTATGCAGGTTTTCGTGTTTGTTTTCTCAGGTTTAACAGGTTATTTTGGACAAGGAGATGTATGTGGAATCAAGCTTTTGGCGATGCTTTAGTCTTGGAGCTTCTACATTCTCTTGGAAGAAGATCTAACCATGTTACCTCTTTATCCACCAAACGAATCAGGGGATATTTGATTTCATTCGTTTACCTTATTTACTTTTACATCTTGTTATTTGAACATTGGGGACAATGTTCATCTTAAGTGTAAGGGGGGGGGGGGGGGGTAAAGTACGATACTTTAGAGAATGCTATTACGCTTGATTTTTGTTTGTTTAATGGTAGATGTGTAATAAAACTGAGAGAAATACCTGTTAGGGCAATTTTAGTGCCAAATTTAAATTTTTTTACAACATATAGGAGTGAAACTTTGATCTTAATGAGCGTCTCACGGATAGGAGTTATATGACTAGCACAAAACCGTAGCACTAAAAAATTTTCCACCCCCAAATATGTGAGGTTCGCCCCTAGAATTGGTAGGAAAAGCTGATGCGTGGTTTTGCAACCTTACAACAGGTTTTACCTCTCGAGGGATCTCAAGAGGCTTACAACCCCACCAGGCAGTGTACCTGACCGATGTAGTATAGTGTAGTGGTAAGTACGGGGGATTGATCGTTCTCCACAGGGAATAGTGTTCGTTAGGTATGAAAGACTACTCTAATAGGTCTAAGGGTTGAGGAAGATTCTTTTTTATGTTTTTATATTTTTATGAAAGCAAGTAAAATCTCGGTTTTGAAAGAGTGGGCGGAATTAGTTGCTAGTCAACTAACCCAAATTACTACAAATGCAAATAAAATAAATAACTGAAAATAAAAAGTTGGTGAAAACTTAAGTGTAGAGAAATGTGTTTACTTAGATTTCCTTACTCCCTAACTATCTTTTACCGGTTGATTAGTGTGTATTAGTCGCATGGATGACGGGTGTATTCCTTAATACCAATTGTGGGGTGGCGTACGTACTTCCCCAACTCTACAAGCTCCTACTTCACTCCTATGTCGAGCCGGCTAGGAAGCTCCTAACATGGGATCACTAGAATTCGCTTGTGCATTAAATACAACCATAAAAACCTTTAGTACGCATTTGGTTCATGTTTCTTAAGACGTTCAAGCAAGTTACCGAATAGGAAGTTAGCCAGTTTTCTTAAGCCTAACATAGATAAACAATCATCCAATACAACTAATAACACACTAATAACCAATAATCAATAGCTAGGTTTCATTAGATCTAAGCAAACACAAGATAAATCTAGCCTAACATGTTAAACAAAAGACAAGAACAAGATAAAATCAAACAACACATAGACATATTGAATGATTAATTGATAACTTATCTTTCAATGTAACATGGAAGATCTCAAGGCAAAAAGCCTTGAAAAAGAAGCTAAAATCGTCTTAGGGTTTTCTCCCAAAAATTCCACACTAAGTCCTCTTTTTATGAAAAAAAATTAGAAAACTATATATAGATTTTTGGATCTGACGGCGTCACCTTATGGAGTGTGACGCCGTCACCTCACCGCTTTTAGGGTTCCCGGATGACCTTCTTGACGCCGTCCCTCTTTAGCTCTCCAAAATCCGTTCTGGCTTATCAAGGCTTGACGCCGTCAGACCTTGAACGTGACGCCGTCCCTCTTTGAATTAAGCCGTGACGCCCTTGATCAGGTTAAAGCGTGACGCCGTCAGAATTTACATGCAATTTTCACTGGCTTATCATGAGTAAATTTCACATCCACCTTTTCTTGCCAAGCCATGACGCCGTCCAGAGTAAAATCTGACGCCGTCAAAGGTAACTTTTAGCCGATTTTTGAGACTTTGTCGTTTTCTTCACTTTTATGCTCCAAAAACGTCCAAAATGCCTCCTTTTCTAGATTTCTCCCCAAAAGTACCTAAAATGACAAAAGGAACGATTTAGGGCAATATTTGATCAAATAAATAGGATTTAGGGCTTAAATGACCCCTTAAAAGCGGTACACTTTTCGCTTCATCAAATACCCTTACACTTGAGATTTGCTTGTCCTTAAGCAAATGCGCTTTTATTCTAATCAAAATACAGGTTAGGGGTCATTTAATGCAAACATAAAAGTAATTACAACAAATAATCGTTCCACTTCAATCATTATAAGCACGGAGATTATAAACTAGCACCTCACAAGTAGTGTTTAGATACTCACATCTCTCAAGTGTCATCAAAATAAATCTCATAAATGAAAACGGATAATATCTCTCACTACCTGTCATAGCAAATAGATTACCATAGGCTTGGGAAAGGATCGAAAACCCCCTCCACTAGGCGTAAGCACCTAAGATAAACTATCAAAGAGGGCTTTTAAATGGGTTATAACGTTAGGTGTAGGGAAAAGGAAAACACGGTTTTGTTGGATAAAGGATATTTTACTGGTGGCGAGTTAAAGATCTTGATTAATTACATGTACAATATGGCGTTGCTAAGCCAAGACTAGACTCGACTTAAGCTAAAAACAAAATAACAAAAACATAAAATAAACATAAAATGAAACGGGATGGTAGTCCGTATGTTTTTTCTACTTTTCTTTTTCTCTTTTTTTTTTTGTATTTTTCTTGATTTTTTCGATTTTTATTTATTTATTTATTTATTATTTTTTTTTTGCATACACTCTTGCCCTACCATCCAAAACAATACATCACTAGGGATTCTTTGTACCATCCCTACACTTGAACTTTTACATACTTTACAAATAACTATTCTAATGACTCGAATTAAGATAATTGAAAAACTTGGAGTACTTTTTTAAAATATTTAGCACATATGGGGGTAATAAATGATGTTCTTCCCCATTACTCCATTACACTAGTACTTTACCCATGAGTCCCAATCGTTCCAAAACAATATGTACAAAGATATGACTCGACTTAGCAACCATGTAATCAACTAGATAATTAACTTGGGTTTAAACAAATGTTGTAACAATAATGCACTAAAATGAGTGCATACAAGGTAGGCTAAGGCGATTTGGGTGTACATTTTAGTGGGGTGTGTAACAAATTCTTCCTTTAAGTAAAATGCTTAAAGGTCGAAACGAAAAGATAGGCTCTGAGGGGTGTACTAGGGGTATCGTGTACTAAAAATGAGTACAACGCAAAGGGTGTGGGAGAGTTACTTGACCAATGTAGCCAATGTAATTATAACAAAAACACAGGTGTAAAACAATGGGTTAATCCTAATGCCTCTTATCATGTAGTAAATCTAACTAAACGAATGTAGTCTCACTTGTGGCCTCGGAATGGTCCTAACGCAAGTTCTAGAATCTAAGTGCTACCGGTACACACATCATAGCATAAATGCTTTTCCTACCAATTCTAGGGGCGAACCTCACATATTTGGGGGTGGAAATTTTTTTTTTAGTGGTACGGTTTTGTGCTAGTCATATAACTCCTATCCATGAGACGCTCATTAAGATCAAAGTTTCACTCCTATATGTTGTAAAAAATTTTAAATTTGGCACTAAAATTGCCCTAACAGGTATTTATCTCAGTTTTATTACACATCTATTATTAAACAAACAAAAATCAAGTGCAATTGTATTCTCTAAAGTATCGTACTTTTACCCCCCCTTACACTTAAGATGAACATTGTCCCCAATGTTCAAATAACAAGATGTAAAAGCATAAAGTAAAAGAATGAAATCAAATACTCCCCTGATTCGTTCGGTGGATAACGTGGCAACATGGTTAGATCTTCTTCCAAGGTAATGTTGAAGCTCCATGACTAATGCATCGCCAAAAGCTTGATCCAACAAACATTTCCTTGTCCAAAATAACCTGTTAAACCTGAGAAAACAAACACGAAAACCTGCATAACATCGGCGGGATAAATCTATATATAAGGATATAATGCTTGTGGAATGATAATTTTGCAGATTCCTGGAGTTTATAAGTTAGAGATTTAATAAAAACTTTTTATGAAAACAAAACTTTCAAAAATTTCAGAAAATTAACACCTGACGCCGTCAGGTTGTAATGCCTGACGCCGTCAGAAATGATCTGACAGAATTCTCATGTTAAGTTTCCAAAAAATTTCTGGAAAAAACCTATACCTTACTTCCTGGAATTCCTGCAAAACATCATTATGACTCGATACAAGCATTTGACTCAAACAATTACTAATATGTATGTTAATTTATTATTGTTATGATTCATGTTCATTTGTTCTAATAAACCGATTTGGATTTCCCTTACACTTATCTTTTGCAAAATACCTTTATATGTAGTTAAGACGAAGTTAAAAACAAGATAAAGCATTTTCACAATTTAGTTTCGAACATGAATCAATAATAATAAAAATTAAACATACATACGGAAGCAAATAAAATCAAACAAACAAACAAATAAACACACAAAGCAAATAAAACTTGGGTTGCCTCCCAAGAAGCGCTTGTTTTTGTTCGAGTCACGAGCCTGACTCTACCCTTATTTAACGGAAATAGGGGAGGTTTTCCCTACACTTAGGATTAAGTGTGGGTGAAAGTAGCGATACACACCCTTAGGGTGGAAATATGCCATGTGAGGAAAGAGTGACGGGTGAATTATATGCTCAAAGGTGCGGGATCCTATCATCATAACCTTACCTAATTCAATTGGGTTAGTGGGCGGATTAAGATTTTCTCCTAGAAAGGGATCATCTTCTATCAAATTCGAGAGACTCCAAGTTAAGAATCCACTTTGACCTAATAAACCTGGTTTAAACCCATAATGTTTCTTGTGATCAATCATAAATGGGTGATGTAAGTATGTAAGGTCATGGTTCACTCCTATGTTAGCTTCCTCTCTACAAGGCCTAGAGTCTACTACCTTAATCTTAACATTACCCGGACTACATGGTTTGATGGGAGGATCGGGACCTAATTCAATTCCTAAGTTCACATCTAAGGATGGAAGATTAGGTAACGGTTTTGGTTTAGGCTCCGGTTCATCAAAACTAGGAACTTCCATAGAACTAAAAGAAAGGTTATGACTACAAGTATTCAAACCTATTTCTTCTAGTTTTGTTTCATCCAAAGGTTCTACTTCAATTGGGGTTTCTATAGTCCCTTCTACTTCTTCCGGGTAAGTCACAGGCGGTGTGTATGCCTCGAATGATGGTAGGACTTGTGGGGTACTTTGTAGGTTTGTTTTATTTACCTCATCCTTCCTTGTCTCCATATCAATTATATCCATATCATGTGTTTTAGTAGAATCTAACCCAAACATGTTCCTAAGTATCTCAAATCCTTCTCTAGCCATTTCAAGTTCTAAGTCCGATTCATAAGAATCTTCTCCGATAACATGATTACTATGTTCAATTTGCCTAAAGGATTCATCATGTGTTCCTTGAGATTCAAAGTCATTGATCATAAAACCTAGGTCTTTTTGCTCAATATGCTCATTTTCGGCTAAATCCTCCTCAATTGTTTCCTCAAGTTGTGATGTATACGAACCCATTAATTCAGTAAACTTATGGTTCACGGTTAGGAGGCTTTCCTCAAAATTTTTCCAAAGGGTCTTATTAAAAGGAGTTGATCCTAACAATGATTGTTTAATAGAAGCCACACATGCACATAATTCATCAAACCTATCAAACTTTATACCCATCTCCTCTTGTATATATCTAAGATCACTTAAAAATTCATTGGAACAACAGGAAGCAAATCTATCTGTGTAAAGTAATTGTTCCTCTATTGTTAATGATCTAAATGGAATTTCATCCGCCATGGTGACAAATGAAAATGGTTTTACAAACAAAGGGCACAAAGAAAAAGATAGACTAAAGAAATCTAATAAAAAGAAAAATAAAAATCTCACTAGAAAGGAATCTAGTGAGTAGACCTAATAAAATAAAAATTCAACCTAAGCAATAACTATTCCCCGGCAGCGGCGCCAAAAACTTGATGCGTGGTTTTGCAACCTTACAACAGGTTTTACCTCTCGAGGGATCTCAAGAGGCTTACAACCCCACCAGGCAGTGTACCTGACCGATGTAGTATAGTGTAGTGGTAAGTACGGGGGATTGATCGTTCTCCACAGGGAATAGTGTTCGTTAGGTATGAAAGACTACTCTAATAGGTCTAAGGGTTGAGGAAGATTCTTTTTTATGTTTTTATATTTTTATGAAAGCAAGTAAAATCTCGGTTTTGAAAGAGTGGGCGGAATTAGTTGCTAGTCAACTAACCCAAATTACTACAAATGCAAATAAAATAAATAACTGAAAATAAAAAGTTGGTGAAAACTTAAGTGTAGAGAAATGTGTTTACTTAGATTTCCTTACTCCCTAACTATCTTTTACCGGTTGATTAGTGTGTATTAGTCGCGTGGATGACGGGTGTATTCCTTAATACCAATTGTGGGGTGGCGTACGTACTTCCCCAACTCTACAAGCTCCTACTTCACTCCTATGTCGAGCCGGCTAGGAAGCTCCTAACATGGGATCACTAGAATTCGCTTGTGCATTAAATACAACCATAAAAACCTTTAGTACGCATTTGGTTCATGTTTCTTAAGACGTTCAAGCAAGTTACCGAATAGGAAGTTAGCCAGTTTTCTTAAGCCTAACATAGATAAACAATCATCCAATACAACTAATAACACACTAATAACCAATAATCAATAGCTAGGTTTCATTAGATCTAAGCAAACACAAGATAAATCTAGCCTAACATGTTAAACAAAAGACAAGAACAAGATAAAATCAAACAACACATAGACATATTGAATGATTAATTGATAACTTATCTTTCAATGTAACATGGAAGATCTCAAGGCAAAAAGCCTTGAAAAAGATGCTAAAATCGTCTTAGGGTTTTCTCCCAAAAATTCCACACTAAGTCCTCTTTTTATGACAAAAAATTAGAAAACTATATATAGATTTTTGGATCTGACGGCGTCACCTTATGGAGTGTGACGCCGTCACCTCGCCGCTTTTAGGGTTCCCGGATGACCTTCTTGACGCCGTCCCTCTTTAGCTCTCCAAAATCCGTTCTGGCTTATCAAGGCTTGACGCCGTCAGACCTTGAACGTGACGCCGTCCCTCTTTGAATTAAGCCGTGACGCCCTTGATCAGGTTAAAGCGTGACGCCGTCAGAATTTACATGCAATTTTCACTGGCTTATCATGAGTAAATTTCACATCCACCTTTTCTTGCCAAGCCATGACGCCGTCCAGAGTAAAATCTGACGCCGTCAAAGGTAACTTTTAGCCGATTTTTGAGACTTTGTCATTTTCTTCACTTTTATGCTCCAAAAACGTCCAAAATGCCTCCTTTTCCAGATTTCTCCCCAAAAGTACCTAAAATGACAAAAGGAACGATTTAGGGCAATATTTGATCAAATAAATACGATTTAGGGCTTAAATGACCCCTTAAAAGCGGTACACTTTTCGCTTCATCCCTAGAATTGGTAGGAAAAGCATTTATGCTTTGATGTGTGTACCGGTAGCACTTAGATTCTAGAACTTGCGTTAGGACCATTCCGAGGCCCCAAGTGAGACTACATTCGTGTAGTTAGATTTACTACATGATAAGAGGCATTAGGATTAACCCATTGTTTTACACCTGTGTTTTTGTTATAATTACATTGGCTACATTGGTCAAGTAATTCTCCCACACCCTTTGCGTTGTACTCATTTTTGGTACACGATACCCCTAGTACACCCCTCAGAGCCTATCTTTTCGTTTCTAACTTTAAGCATTTTACTTAAAGGAAGAATTTGTTTACACCCCACTTAAATGTACACCCAAATCGCCTTAGCCTACCTTGTATGCACTCATTTTTAGTGCATTATTGTGACAACATTTGTTTAAACCCCAAGTTAATTATCTAATTGATTACATGGTTGCTAAGTCGAGTCATATCCTTGTACATATTGTTTTGGGACGATTGGGACTCATGGGTAAAGTACTAGTGTAATGGAGTAATGGGGAAGAACAACATTATTACCCCCATATGTGCTAAATATTTTAAAAGTACTCCAAGTGTTTCGATTATCTTAATTCGAGTCATTAGAATAGTTATTTGTAAAGTTATGTAAAAATTCAAGTGTAAGGGGAATGCGACGCCCCTATGATGTATTATTTTGGATGGTAGGGCAAGAGTGTAGGAAAAAAACAATCGAAAAAATCAAGAAAAATACAAAAAAAATGAGAAAAAGAAAAGTAGAAAAAAACATACGGACTACCATCCCGTTTCATTTTATGTTTATTTTATGTTTTTGTTATTTTGTTTTTAGCTTAAGTCGAGTCTAGTCTTGGCTTAGCAACGCCATATTGTACGTGCAATTAATCAAGATCTTTAACTCGCCACCAGTAAAATATCCTTTATCCAACAAAACAGTGTTTATCATATCCCTACACCTCACGTTATAACCCATGTAAAAGCCCTCTTTGATAGTTTATCTTAGGTGCTTACGCCTAGTGGAGAAGGTTTTCGATCCTTTCCCAAGCCTATGGTAATCTATTTGCTATGACAGGTAGTGAGAGATATTATCCGTTTTCATTTATGAGGTATACTTTTATGACACCTGAGAGATGTGAGTATCTAAACACTACTTGTGAGGTGCTAGTTTGTAATCTCCGTGCTTATTATGATTAAAGTAGAATGACTATTTGTTGTAATTACTTTTATATTAGCGTTAAATGACCCCTAACTTGTATTTTGATTAGACTAAAAGCGCATTTGCTTGAGGACAAGCAAATCTCAAGTGTAAGGGTATTTGATGAAGCGAAAAGTGTACCGCTTTTAGGGGGTCATTTAAGCCCTAAATCGTATTTATTTGATCAAATATTGCCCTAAATCGTTCCTTTTGTCATTTTAGGTACTTTGGAGAAGAAATCTGGAAAAGGAAGCATTTTGGACGTTTTTGGAGCATAAAAGTGAAGAAAACGACAAAGTCTCCAAAGCTGCTGGAAAAGTACACGTGACGGCGTCAAGGATTGCTCCTGACGGCGTCACGGCTTGGCAAAAGAGGTGGATATGAAAAATACACGTGACGCGCCAGAGAGTTTTGCAATGGAAAGTCTGACGGCGTCACCCTTTAAGGTGATCAAGGCCATCACGGTTTAAGTTAAAGAGAGACGGCGTCAACCCTTGATAGGCCAGAGCGGATTTTGGAGGATTAAAAAGGGACGGCGTCAGGAAGACCATCCGGGAACCCTAGCCACGGCGAGGTGACGGCGTCAAGTCCTACAACGTGACGCCGTCAGCCCCTAAACTCTATATATAGTTTTGCAATTTTTAGTCATTAGTGTGCAACTTTGTGAGGAGAAACCCTAGACGAATTTTCTGCCATTTTTAAGGGTTTTATACCCTTGGATCTCCCATGTTTAATTGAAGATAAGTAATCAATTAATCAATCAATATGTCTATGTGTTGTTTGATTATATCTTGTTCTTGTCTTTTAATTAACATGCTAGGCTAGATTTATCTTGTGTTTGCTTAGATCTAATGAAACCTAACTATTGATTATTGGTTGTTGGTGTGTTATTAATTGTATTGGATGATTGTTTATCGATGTTAGGCTTAAGAAAACTGGCTAACCTCCTATACGGTAACTTGCTTGAACGTCTTAAGAAACATGAACCAATGCGTACTAGGTTTTTATGGTTGTATTTAATGCATGAGCGAATTCTAGTGATCCCATGTTAGGAGCTTCTTAGCCGGCTCGACATAGGAGTGAAGTAGGAGCTTGTAGAGTTGGGGAAGTACGTACGCCACCCCACGATTGGTATTAAGGAATACACCCGTCATCCACGCAATTAATACACACTAATCAACCGGTAAAAGATAGTTAGGGAGTAAGGAAATCTAAGTAAACACATTTCTTCCCATATAAGTTCCACAACCTTTTCATTTTCAGTTATTTTATTTTATTTGCAATTGTAGTTATTTGGGTTAGTTGACTAGCAACTAATTCCGCCCACTCCTTCAAACCCGAGATTTTACTTGCTTTCATAAAAATATAAAAATACAAAAAGAATCTTCCCTCACCCTTAGACCTATTAGAGTAGTTTTTCAATCCTAACGACACTATTCCCCTAGAGAATGATCAATCCCCCGGTACTTGCCACTTCACTATACTACATCGGTCAGGTACACTGCCTGGTGGGGATTGCAAGCCTCTTGAGATCCCTCGAAAGGTAAAACCTGTTGTAAGGTCGCAAAACCACGCATCAGGTTTACTCGCCGATAAGATTAGAGCCAACGAGAAAGGGATTAATCTCGGTGCGTTGCATCGAACTATACACTTCATATAAAACTAGCAATAAAACAAGTGACAAGCTACTTAACTATCAGGACAGGTCTTCTTATTGTCTCAAGTATTTATCTGTGTACGTGTGTGCTAATCGCTGATTCGTGCCTATTAGTTTAGTTTATATTTAATCATAACCAAACCGTGCCAGTCTCTCAGGCTGAACCCCCTTGCGTTAGATTAGGTTGTATAGCTAACTTAAGATATTAAAATACTGATTAGGATAACTAGATAATACGTTCCACTCTTAGTGATCGACACTCTACTTGCCATTATATTCATACTGACCGGGTACACTGCTCGTTAAAGTGTGTGTGTTATTGATAAGTCGGCTAAATATAAATTTAAAACTTGAATACTGCTAAAACCACAACGACACATCGTGGATATAAAAATAGAGCAATAAACACACGCTCACCAGAACCTCATTTCTGGAATGTATAAAGTCTTGGAACTCTCCGTTGTAACGGCCCTTGGATCCTTTATTCCTAAGGTATAAGGTCTTGGAATTTCCCCGCGAAGCTTCGTAATTTATGGTAAAATAAGAAGTTAAGTAGTAAAAAAATTAAAAAAAAAAAAAAATTGCAAAAGTCAAAATAAAAATAATAAGCCCCATTTTAAATCACCTTGATGTGGACCTCATTTTTATGGCAACGGTTTTCGGAGGAAAATTAGAAACTAGTTAGCATCTAAACTAGGTATCTTTGTCGGACTAAAAATTATCGAAACGAGAATTTGAAGAAATTCATTTCTCACCAAAAATAAAATAAATAGAGGAAAATAGGAATTTGGGAACAAGGAGTAATACACAATTAACTTCCATAAGTAGTGTTAGCATTTTACAAAAACGTTTGCACAAGGGTTTTAAACTTAGTTGGGAAGTATAAAAAAGAGGATGACGATTACAATTCCCCAGAATCACCCACTTAGTGTGATTCCCGTTCCATGATGCCATTTTTGAAAATAAAACATGATATTTACGTTTGTTCTCGTTTAAATTACTTGCATTTTATAATAAAGTCAAAACGGGATAGTCTTGGTAATTTTGATCCTTTCATTACTTTATATGATCGGATTGCTAGGGACTAGCAATTGTTTAGTGTGGGGGTTGATGAGTGGCCTTTTACTCATCATTTTATACCCGAAAAACCCAACAAAAATGACCAAAAGCACCCAAATGGACCAAATATTGTTACAAATATCCTTGGATTGTGTTTTATGTGTTTCAGGTACAAAAGGATTGAAAACGGGGCAAATATGGACAAAACCGAGCTTGATATGGAAAAGAGCCGAAAACCGAAGCCGGAAAAGACATTATTCATTCGGATTTAATTCAAGCTCAAAAATCCCAAAATGGCCCTTGGATTATTCTTACTTGGCAATATTAGCCCTTGGTTTAACTTTGAAGAAATGACAGATTGGTCCCCACAATTTCAACATTGGTCTTTGTGATTAAATCCATTTTATCCTATACTACTAAATCTATCCGGATCCTTAAACCCAACAAACCCTTTAAACCCATTTCAACCCTTTAAGCCCATCACCAC
Source organism: Artemisia tridentata subsp. tridentata (assembly GCA_021014915.2). Lineage (NCBI taxonomy): Eukaryota > Viridiplantae > Streptophyta > Magnoliopsida > Asterales > Asteraceae > Artemisia > Artemisia tridentata. The sequence goes on from CP139505.1 coordinate 162,323,734, forward strand.
CCTAAAGGCCCACACCCTTAGCTTAATTATAACCAGGGTCAAACTCACAAAGCATTAGTCAAACACTCTGATAACCTCAGATAACCCACACCAATCACTATTCATCGTCCCTCTAATCCCATTTCCCGCCTTAACCTTGATTAACCACCCAACCATCACTTTCATCACCACTACCAGCCAAGAATACCCACATGGTTGTGTTTCCCCCCTACACCTCATCAATCCGAGGACAACTATTTCATCTACAGCTCAGATTCAAAGTTGTGGGGAGCAAGAAATATCCAAGGGTCAGAGATTAAAGAAGAATAGTACATCTGGGATTATCTCACACAAGAAGCACAGCTCAGAGGAACCCTAATTTTATTTTTTTAGTATAAATAGTTTAGATGCTACAGTAGAAGCTAGGTTTTTTTTAGCTTACACTACTAGAAAAAGGGCTTTCCTTGACTCGCATTTTATGACGCACACTAAAAGATGACGCGCAAATAGCAGAGTCATAAAATAAGAGTCATAACGAGTAAATTTTTTATCGAAGATGACTCGCTTTAAAAAGCGTCATAACATATGGGTCATAATCAGTTAAAATTTAGCCTGCTAGATGACGCTCGTTTTGCTTCGTCATAAATAGGGGTCATCTCCTTCGTTTTTTTTTTTTGCCCAAAAACACTTCCCGCTCTTAACACTAAAACTTCCCTCTCAAACCCCTCTAAAATTATTCAAAACACTCAAAACACTCCCGCCCCCTCTCAAACCCCTCTAAAAGTCTGCACCCACACCCATATAAATACCACATATAATAACCCCTTAGGGTTATTCAACTTCTCTGTTTCTCTCTCTACGCCGACAAACACACCCACCCACATCTCCTTTCTTCTCCGATCACTTATCCGGCGAGAACTCCACCACCGCTGCGCGTCCACCTACACCTCCACCACCATCATTCACCATTTTTCCTTCCCGTCATTTTAAGCTATCAAACGCGCCATTTGACCTACATTAACACCACTTCAATCTAAGATTTATACTCGAATCCGAACACCTTTTTCCTCTTTTCATGTTTCTTGTTCGAGCCGAGCATCAAGGTGGGTAAACCCACCATTTTTATCAAGTTATCACCACGGGTTTGTCTCAAAAACCCTCGGGTTGCGAGATAAACAAATAAAAACGTGTAAATAAATAATAAAAATGAGTAATAATGTGGTTGGTATCAAGTTTGGTTCATGGTTGTGTATGGGTTTGGTTCAAATAGGTGGTGTCGAGTTTGAAGTTTGGTGATGTTGTGGATTGTTTTGATGGTAAAAGAGGCCGGGCCATAAGGTAAAAATGATTATTATTGTTTTGATAACTTTATAATCTGCTGATTTGTCTTACTCCTCGGTTAATTAATCGAAACAGATATGTATTTACCAATTTTAATTATACTGCAGGATGCTAACGATTTCAGACTGAGGAGGTACTTACTCTACCTCATATTATCTTTTGAGTAGTGCTTATTTCAGTCTAGTTAAGTTAGTTGATTATTAATAAGTCTGATTCACAGATTAATTTGGTCATTATTAGTTTTAAACTTCAAAACAGTTAACTTATAGGGTGTTTGGTTCATGGGTTAAAGTGGGTCATTAGGGGTGTTCACTGTTGCATTACCCTTTCATCAGATTCAATTGGACTTATCTTAACTTGTATAAGCTGTTTCAACATCTCTCTGCTTGTTTTTCATCTTGGACTAATAGTTTTTAATAGACTTGCTGCGAATTGCATAAGTTTGTTTGTAAACAACTTAATATTAACTTTGTTATTCATGATCTTTTGTTTAATTGTAGGGCGTAATCTCGATAGATCAGATGGACCTTCTAGTGGAGAAAGTTAAAATGCTTGCAGGAGAGATTGCTTTCAGTTCAAGTACAATGTTGCTGGTTATGATGACAAAGGTCCCCAACTTTATCAGGTAACTAACTCACTTGGGTATCCAGATTTTCGAATAAGATGATTTTAGGAGATTTTATGCAGTAAATATGTACCTCACACGACTCCATGCTGCTGATCATTTCATCATTTAGCTTTACATATCAGTTTTAAAAATGAAATGTTAAGATTTTGCTCTCTTCTTGGATAAGGATCATGTGTTAAGAAACTTTCTAACAAACCTAAGCTTGAAGACAGTAGAGCGACAAAACAAGTTGTTGCACTTTTGAGCGCTCCACTTGAAAAATACAGTGATATCGTCACTTCCTTGACGCTGTCTAATTATCCTCGAGTAATGGATCACCTTGATAATGGGACTAATAAAATAATGGCTATGGTTATCATCCAAAGCATAATGACCAACCAAGCTTGTGTATCTTCTGCTGACAAGGTATTGAACATCTTTACTGTTTTACTCATCATTCCGTTGTTGAGGTGATTGACCAATATTGTGTTACCTTCATGATTGGTTATCTGTTGCAGGTCGAGGTTCTTTTTGAACTAATAAAAGGGCTTATAAAGGACTTGGAAGGAGATTCAGAGGATGGGGCGTTGGCTAACTTGCTCTTCTTCGTGTTGCTAAGGTTACTGGTGGTGCTCCCAACAAGCTCTCCAGTATGCTATCAAGGCGTAATTTGGTAGCTATGAAGGAGGAGATTTAGGTACTTAAGTGTGTATATCTCTTTCTAGTTTTGAGTTTTAGTTTGTGAACGACTTGGTCAGAAATCTGAAATCTATGTATTCGATAGTTTTATTGTAATGACTTACAAGACAGTTGATGTTGGAGCTTGTTTCTTGGTGTTAATTTTGATATTTGTGTTTTTAATTTTGTATTATCAGGTTTTTAATTGTCATTTAATAGAAAATTAGGAACTGAAAAAAATTAATTTTTAAAAAAAAAAAAAATTAGGTTATGACTCGCAAAAAGGAGAGTCATAAAACGTGGGTCATAAATGCGCGTCATAGAGGGATGACGCACATATGCGAGTCATGAAGATTTATGACGGGTCTTTCCTTGACTCACATTTGCGAGTCATAAGACCCCTTCTTGACTCGCATCTGGAGTCAAGGATAGCCCTTTTTCTAGTAGTGTTAACTTAGGTAATTTTCTTTTTAGCTTATTGTTATTTATCTTTTTTTTTTTTAATTTCTAGTATTGTAATTTAATTTCAGTTAATGAAAATTTAATTTTTCTTGTTTTTATTTTCTTGGTCTGTGATGGGCTGTTTAGGAAAATCTTAAGATCTTGTATTGAATAGTGTAAGTCTTAGAGGATGTAGTGATCACAACAGCTTAATCATCTTCTGTCTTTCAAAACTCTAGCTTAAAACTTGCTTTCTAGTTTAAAAATTCCAACAGTCACCCCTTTAGGGGGTGTTTGGCACAAGAATGTTTTTAGCATAAAACTTTTTGTTTACCCGAATCTGAGTTTGATCCAGCTTTAGTTTATTGGTTGTTGTAGTTTTAGAGTTAATTTAAGCACTACCAAGTAGTTTCATAGCCTTTTGATTAGTTTTCCAAAGATTTTTATTTAAAACTATTTTTTTTAGTATTAGCTTGAGTAACTCTAGTTTAAGCCCTCATTAGTTGATTATTTCTGCTTCAAATTAGTTCAAATATGATAGCACATCTATTCAACATCTGGTATAATAGCTTCATTAGTCAAATGTTAGTTTTTTGCCCGTTTTTACCCAACTGTGCAGCAACCATTCTGTCCATTTTAGTTCAGCAGCCCCCCTTTTAGCTTTTTGGTTATTCTAGACTGCTTATTAGCATAGGATAGCTTATTTAGGTTCCCTTAGTCCCCTTTAGTTAGTTTCAACCTTAGTTTAGCTTATTAGTAGCTTTCTAGAGCTTTTTAGTTTTTAGATTTTCCCTTTATTAGCTTAGTTTAAAACTGCTTATTATTGTCCCTTTTTCTGTGCTAATTAGATAATTTCAATAATAGTTGTAGTTATAAAAAATACTTATTTTCAGTAGCTTAATTAGTTTTTAAAAAGAAAAACAAAAAAAAAATGTTTGCAAAAAAGTGCCATGAATGGGAATCGAACCTGGGCCTTCTAGCTCAACACACAACACTCTAACCAAATGCCCTTGGGTCTTTTTTCAGTTATGGCTTGCACAACTTAATTGTTAACCATGTTTTCCCTTTAAGCCTATTCGTACCATTTAGCTTTTTCTCAGTTTATTGAAATAAGCTGGGACCTTTTTTACATTTTTCCTAGGATCAGTTTAACTTAAAGTATTTTTAGAAAAAATTTCAGAATTTTCTCTTTTCATTTAGTATTTTTAATTATTTATTTTCTTTTAATTAGTTTTTAATTCGTATTTAATTATTAAAAAGTCAAAAAAAAATACAATTCTTTTTTCTAAAATTTTCTTTTATCATTTAGGACGTAGGAAAATTATATTTGCATCCGTAGGGTTAATTTTCATAGATTGTTACGTTTATGCATGTTTTTAGTTTACCGGTTCGCGTTATTTAATTTTCGTTTTATTAGATATTAGTAACCAAGTGAACCTCGTCTTTTCAAGCATTTTAATTCCAAACCGAAAACGATATCCTCAATTTCACGCCTCGTTGGGACTACGACCCGGGTATTCACTTATCCGGTTTATTATAATCGATTGTTGCGTCAAATCATCGCGAGTTGACTTTTCTTCGTGAGAAGTTTGACTTGTGTGACCCGTTTGACATGACTATCACTCCCACAATGGAGGTTCTTCTACTGATGTAGTTGATGATGATCCTTGTGTTTCTTGAGAAGCCATAATAGCTAGTTCTATTGATGTATGATCGATGATGATGATGAATTGATCAGGAGAAAGAGGGAAATAGGGAATTGATCTTCAATGATGATGATGAATGAATAGGCCGATCATATATAATAGCGAAAAATTTGAAAAGGTTTTTAATGGGCCAAATACATACAGTTTAAGCCCTAAAAATAAAGGGAAACGTACCGGAAACTTCATATGAAACGTCCCCCATCTTGGAAGCTTCTCGAAAATGTTTCCGATACGTCCCCATGGCATTTCCGTCCCCAAGGCGCTTCAAAAACGGGTACTCCACCCAATCCGGCGTCCCCGTGAATCATAGCGTACGGCGGCAACAAAAAAGAACCAAAACCAAAAGATATCAAACCTACGTACATAAGTATTCTATTTATAATAAATTGAAACTATGGCCTTGTCCACGTCAGCCCCCTGAGCTTGCGCCATTTTCCATTATCAGTCCTTGTGTTCTTTTTCACAAATCTTCCACCATATAACACATATAAATGTGCTATAAAACTTTATGCCATTGACAATTTCAGCCTCTCATCATAATTCATATTATCACTTTCAGTCCTCAAATTTAATAAACCTAATATTATTTTTCCGCTTTTAGTCCCTAGACTATGACTCCTTCGCGCCCAAGTTATTAATTACGGCGTAACTAAATCACTAAGTTATGTCGTAAGTCTTCATCAGCGTGTACTTATCCACTCCTTAAATTTCTCTACGGCGTAACTAAATCACCAAGTTACGCCGTAAACTTCACATATATCAATTACGGCGTAACCTCAAGAGTAGGTTACGACGTAAAGCTCTCGGTTACGTTTTTACGCCGTAACACTATTACCAGTTACGGCGTAACCTTCATAATACTTAGAAAAATGGCCTTTATAATGTGTTACGGCGTAAGTCCATCGCGCCACTTACGCCGTAACTTTCGTCTGAATACGTTATTGCACTTTTTGGCCTTTTCTTGCATCTTTTCTGCTCCAACGCCTCATTTATCCTGAAATGCAAATATGAACGAATATGAACGAATTACGTACCATATTTATATAAATGAGGCAATAAACACGGGAATTTGATATGTGAAATATCATGTTAATTTGGTGTTATCAAAGTCTTAAGAAAGTTACAGCTTAACCAAGTTATTGAGGTTACTGTAACAATTCGTATTTTCAAGTTACTATTCATTCTTGTATTTTACTATTCACTTCCGTATTTTTATTTATCATTCTCATAAATAAACCTATTTACATGATAACGTGAAAGTTTGACACTCGTCGGGTCATTTTTGCAACGTACGTCTAAGTTACCGGTTTCACGAAACCGTGTCTTAATTTTATGTTTAGGTTTAAATGTCATTTAAACATCCCGAAATGTCCATCCAATTTTCTAAACAAGAAAAATATATGTTTTTCCTAACTGATAACGCTCAAATTGAACATGTTTTTAGTCACGTTATCGTTAGTTTTTTGCACTATATTTGGTTATATTTGTGTGTAATTGTTACTAAATCGTGAAAAAGTGTATATGCAAGTAAATATAGCCAAGTACAGGAAAAGATGATAAAAAGATGAAGAATTAAAGTGATTACGCACATTGGAAGATTCCCGAGAGGAAAACGAGAGAGAAACCACACGAGAACTCAAGGATTTGATATTGTCGAGATTTCTATGTTCAAATATCAAGAAAAGATCAAGTTCTATGAAAGGAATTAGTGCCACAACAAAGGAACAAGCACGCGACGAGAAAAGAAAAGAAAAATAAAAAATGTGTGTGCATGAAGGCCCCATTCGATTCGGATGGGAGGAGAAGAATTTACCGAGAGATCCAACCGATCGGTTGGACCCCAATACCGATCGGTTGGGAGAAACTGCTGTTACAAAGTGGCATTTATTGACGAATTTAAGCCCCATAATCATGGTGGCTTATCATTTCCTTCTTATTTACCACTAAGGGACGTTTTTGCTTGAGGAGAAAGGGTTCTTGTGCATATATATAGAATCCAAGGCTAGATACAAGGTGTGACACCCAAAACCTAGTAAAGGCTTACACCAAGTCTTTGCTAACTTATTATCATTGCCCGAAAGCTTTTAATTGCTGTGAAAACTTCCAGGGAACCTTGAGTTAGAGTCTCAAGAGTTGTGTTCGAGTGTGGAGTTGTTTATGTGTAATCATAGGCGATTGGAGGAGTGTGGTTGCTATAGTTCCACAATTCTAGTTCTTGTAATTCCACAAGTAGGTATTTCTTGTTTGAGTTATTATGAACTACTTTTACTTTAAGTTGAATGAAAGAATGGTTTGTTACTTGTGTTTGATTATAATTGTTATGGAGTGATTTTTGGTATACTTGTGTGTATGATGTGACAATTGTTGGAGTATTCTTATTTTATAGTGATGCATGAAAACATGTCTTGTTTTATGAGTTTGTTGAAATACAATCTAATCTTGTTTAATTAGTTGGTAAAAACAGTTCTAAAGAATAAAAAGGGCCGAAAGGATTTTCTTTATGTTTTTATTCCAAAAAGTTAGTGCATGAATTAGTATGGGATATGGTGTGTGACAAGCACCATATTAACTCATTAAAATGGATTTGGAAACGATTTCATCACGAGAAAAGGTCGAAAAGATTCGTAAGAATTCTTAAGATAAGAAATGCTTTTCAAACAACAAAGAGTTTAATAGAATTGTCGTAATAGTTTAAAAGGCCGAAAGGAATAAACTAGGAGATTGAATTCTTAGAGATGATTTTTCATGATAAAAACCATTGATTGTGAATCATTCATATTAAGTTTTGCATCACTACAAGTTACACCCAACTTGGTAGATTACTCTATACAATTAGTTAAGGAATTACACACAAGTATATTTGTTTTTGATTGATTGGATTTTACTTACTTTAGAATTTACACCAAATTGGATTGACAACCCTTTTTGTTAAAACTTATTTTACTAAGTTCAAACAACAATTCCTTTGGGACGATCTCGACTTACCCACCTTTACTACCACGGACGAGTATACTTGCTCGTATGTGTTGATTAGAGAATTGGATAAATCGTGTTTATAAAATTTTGAAACTTGCACACAACACGACACATCAAGTTTTTGGCGCCGTTGCCGGGGAATTGGTTAATTTACTTGGTAGTTTGGTTTGGTAGTTAATAAGTTTTGTAGTAAAAAGTTAAAAAGGTTCGGTTCGGAGCCAACCGAATCGGATGGATGCCCATCTGATCGGTTGGTGGCCTCGGTAAAAAGTTTTTAGTTTTTATTGTTTTTGTTATTTTCAGTTTTTAATGTTAGATTAATGTTAGTAATTCATAAGATTAATTGTTAAGTTTAATTAGATAATTAATAGTGGTAATTAGCCTAGTTTAATGCTTTTAATGTTTTTATTAAACTTAGTTAATATAGTTAATTTTATGTTTAATGATTAGTAGCTTAAGAGTTTTTATTAATTGTGCTAGTTAATTAGTTTAATGATTATTAAAGTTAATAATTAGTAATTAGTTTAATGGTTAGTAAGTTATTAATTATGTGTTATTTTTCATTTTTATAAATTAGTTTAATTTTAGTTATTAGTTTTTATATTAAAGTTTTAACTCAGTTTTTTTAAATATAAATAAATAAAAAATTTTAACGATTCGGTTGGGTAAAACTGATTTTTAACGATTCAACCATCCGATCGGATGGAGTTCAATACCGATCGGATGGATGCCTCGGAAAAGTTTTTGAAATTTTTAATTTTTAGTTGTTTTGATGTTTTGAGAGTTTGAAGTTGTTTGCTTGCTTGCTTTGGTTTAATTTTTAATATGTTTCGATTATAACTAACCCTCATGCTAATAGTTTGGATTTTTGTTTTTGTGGTTATGTTATAGTTAGTTTTTAAGTAGAATGGAGAGTTTGAGCAATATTTCGGAGTACTTGAGAAATTTGGAAGAGATGTTCAAAGACTCGGGTGATTCTTTGGAGTGTTTGGAAAATATTTTGGAAGAAGTTAAGGTTGATTTTGAAAGGAAGGAAGAAGTTGGAGAAAACCATGTTTGTTTACCTAAGGAGAAGAGAGTTGTTGTGTTCACACGAGCACCACCTAAAGAGTTTGATGCACCGTTGATGAGGTATTCTACACCTTCTGGTGTGGAAGGTATAAAAGCTTGGGATGCTCAGCTTAATATAGAATATGGTGACAACTACATTACGGAAGATATGCTTGGTAAGTGATGAACTCAAATAAGTACATTTTATTACCATCATTTATCCTATTTATTTGACTTGTTTTATTATATTATGTATGAGAATCGATACGTTAATGATTACTTTTGTAATTCTCAGGTAAAAACAAGTATTATGTGAAACTTGGCGATTTTGGACTAATTATGGAAAAAACAAGCAAGAAGTTAAGAGTCTACTGAAATGTACAAGATCAAGACATTCTGCTCCAGATACGCCGCATCTTGCTTATTACATACGGCGCATCACTATCCAGATTTCACAAGATACGATCCAAGACACAAGGACATGCGCCGCATCTAAGGATGGAGTTACGCCGCATCTTCTAGCGGTGTACGAATATTCCTAAATATATTATTCTTGGACCCCACGCGAAGTTAAGTCAATGCGCCGCATCTACTTATTAGATGCGCCGCATCTTACCCTCAGAAGGAAACTATAAATACCCCAAGACCAGACGAATTTCGAGAGCATACATAATTTATACGAAGGACGAGACAGAAACCCTAGGACGAATTCAGTCGAAGTAGCAGCACAAGACACACCTTGAACGAAGATACAAGAGCTGTAAGAAGGTCCTGCATGTATTTAATTCATTAAGTAGTTTTGTTTTATTGTGTTAGTAAACTTTAATTCATCAGGATTGGTGGCTTGTGTAATGTGACAACGGAAAGGTTGCACTCCCTTAAAACTGCTTTCCCATTAATTAAAGTTTATATGTTGATGTCTTTGGTGACTTTTATTAGTGCATTGATAACCTCTGTGTCTAGCTGAGCGTTGATCGGGTCGCCATGCCTCTGCCCTCGCCTATTTATTAGATCGCCTATGCATTCTATCGTCTGTAGAAAAGTAGGAAGAAAGATAAATAGGATAGTCATAAGTAATCATTAAGGGTTTACTCGCCGATAAGATTAGAACCAACGAGAAAGGACTTAATCTCGGTGCGTTGCATCGAACTATACACTTCATATAAAACTAGCAATAAAACAAGTGACAAGCTACTTAACTATCAGGACAGGTCTTCTTATTGTCTCGAGTATTTATCTGTGTACGTGTGTGCTATTCGCTGATTCGTGCCTATTGGTTTAGTTTATTATTTAATAGCAACCAAACCGTGCCAGTCTCTCAGGCTGAAACCCCCTTACGTTAGATTAGGTTGTATAGCTAACTTAAGATATTAAAATACTGATTAGAATAACTAGATAATACGTTCCACTCTTAGTGATCGACACTCTACTTACCATTATATTTATACTGACCGGGTACACTGCTCGTTAAAGTGTGTGTGTTATTGATAAGTCGGCTAAATATAAATTTAAAACTTGAATACTGCTAAAACCAAAACGACATACCGTGGGTATAAATTAGAGCATACGCACGCACGCATCAATTTTTTGGCGCCGCTGCCGGGGAATGAATTGTTATTATCTGTTAATTTGATTAGTATTTTAATTAGGTTTTTCTTTTTAATTTTTAATCTAACCGCTAACTTTGTTGTATATTAGATTAATTTGCATTCATTGTATTATTTGCATATTTTCTGTTTTCGTGTGTTTTTATTTTCTTTTATTTTTGTTTATTTTCGTTTGTTTTTATTTGTTTTTATTTTTCGTATTTTCTGTATTCTGCTATCGTTGTACTGAGCTAATATAAACGATACGGCGCATCTATTTTCTTTGATACGGCCTATTGCGTTTAATTTTTATAAAATACAACGCGTTTAATTAATTCGATACGACGCATCTTTCCCCAAGATACGGCGTATCTGTTTTTAATAAGAAAATTTTTCTAAGCGATAACGCGATACGACGCATCTGTTTTCACAGATACGGCGTATCTATTATTTTAATTAAAAACAGTTTTCAAATTATTAAACAGATACGACGCATCGATCTCTATCGATACGGCGTGTCTTCTGAATCAAAAATCTTGTATTTTGAAACGTAACGAAAATACGGCGCATTAACTTTTGTTAATACGACGCATTTAATTTTAAATAAATATCGATTTTTGATAATTAAAACTGATACGGCGCATTCTAATTTATAAGCGGCGTATCTATTTTCTGAATAAAGTCTGATTAAATTTTAACGATTATAAGATACGGCGTATCCAACTTTTTGGATACGGCGCATCGTCTGCAGATATCAGTAGCTTTAATTTTTCGTATTCCGTTTTCGTTGTTGATTTTCTGATATATTACTTTCTTGAACATACCCTACTGATGCTTTTGTGATAGTTTCAGGAAGTGCATGACCAGGAGCTCTACGAAGAACTTGATTCAACCTTTCGACAATCCTGAACGAGCCTTTCATTCGCTTAAAAGGCTTTTCAACACAAAAAGCTTTGATATTTCAAGTTCATTCGAGCTTGATTATTTTTCTGAAGAGAAAGAGGAAGAAGAAACAGAAACAATGGGCGAAAACACAACTATGGAGGAATACATGAACAAAACCCGTGCTGATTACACTTCAGGAGTTGCTAGACCAAAGTTTGATGATAAGTCAAAGTTTGAATTGAAGGGTCAGTTTCTCAAGGAGCTAAGAGAAAATGCTTTCAGTGGATCGGAACATGAGGATGCTAATGAGCATGTTGAAAAGGTCCTCAAGATTGCGGATTTGTTTACTTCAGAAGGAGTCACTGACGATCAACTCATGCTAAGAATCTTTCCAATCTCGCTAAAAGGAGCTGCTAACAAGTGGCTAAGGAATGAACCTACTAGTTCAATCACTACATGGGAAGATTTGAAGAGCAAATTCCTGAAAAGATATTGTCCACCTGCTAAGACCGCTAAAAAGATGGAGGCTATCAACAGTTTCAAGCAAGAGCCTGATGAAACTCTTTCTCAAGCTTGGGAACGATTTAAAGATTTACTGGTAAAATGTCCTCAACACTATCTAACCCCTATGCAGGAGATAATATTGTTTTATCAAGGATTGGACGTGCCGACTAGACAAATCTTAGACGCTAAGGGAGCTGTGCCTCAAATGAGTGCAGCCAATGCTAGGAAAGCTATCCAAGAAGCTGCTGATTACTCTCAAAAATGGCACGATGGGACCTCTACTAGATCTAAGAGCAACACTAATTTTGACGGGTTTGCTGCTATTCAAGCTCAATTGGATAAAATTAGTAGAGAGATGAAGAAGCGTGATGAAAAAGTGTATGCTGCCCAAGTTGGATGTGAAAAATGCGAAGGACCTCACTACACTAAAGATTGCCCGAATAAGAATGAAAGTGAGACGTTTGAAGAAGCATATTACACCCAATTTGGACAACCATTCCGACCTTCAGGAAGATTTAGGGAAGCTACTACGGGATTCTATCAAAAGAACAACCTCAATCCCGCTTATCAAGAAAGGAGGCAGACTTTAGATGACACTCTAAAGCAAATTATGGCCGATGCTGCTAAAAGACATGAAGAGAATACTGCTATGATCAAAGAAATCCGAGCTTCAACGGACACTATTACAAGAAATCAAGGAGCTTCGATCAAAGCATTGGAGCAACAAATTGGACAAATGAGAAAAGTTCTTCAAGAAAGGGGATATGGAAGTTTACCTAGCTCAACTGAAACCAACCCAAGAGATCATGTCAAGGCCATAAGCACCACTGAAGAAGTCACTCCTAACATTCCTTTTCCTAGAAGACTGATGAATGGTAATGATGGTGCAAGACCCGAATTTTTCTTTAATTCTTCAATCAGTTTAAGGAGGCTACTAAAAGAGAAGACAAAGATTGAAGAGGAGATCAAGGCTACAATGAAAGAAGAGAGCTCTGCAACCGACTTAAATGCCTTGCCTCATAAAGAAAAAGACCCAGGAAGTTTTACTTTACCTTGTTCAATTAATGATATATCTTTCAATAATGTGTTAGCTGACTTAGGAGCTAGCGTTAGTGTAATGCCCCTTAAGACATTCACTACCCTAGGACTAGGAAAATTAGCACCAACTAAGTTACTTATTGAATTGGCTGATAAAACGGTAAAACGACCTGAAGGGATTGCTAATAATGTGCTAGTTAAGATTGAGAAGTTTATTTTCCCTGTAGACTTTGTTATATTAGATATGCCCGAGGATGTTAAGATTCCTTTAATCCTTGGAAGACCTTTCTTGTCTACCGCCCGTGCTAAGATTGATGTGTTTAAAAGAAAAATCTCATTAAGGGTAGGGAATAATAAACTAGTCTATAAGTGCCAAGATCCTGATAAAAGCATAATTAGAGGTGTCTATGTGCTAGGATTAAGAGAGCGTATGGACCTCGATCTTGAAGCTAGGCTTATGGGAGAAACATTGATTCAAAACAACTCAACTAATCCTAATCATGGGAACTTTGAGGAATTTATTGACCTTAATGTACCCACCGAACTTAGACGCGATATTGTTAATGATTCTGATGACGAGTGGTATGATTGCGTAGTAATTAACAAACGTAGGAGAATAGTTGAGAAAACGAATTTGAATAATGATTTGTTTATTGAACTACCACCTCACCTAGCATATTTGTGCCTATTTAATAATAAGAATTTCCCGTCTATCATTTTGTCATCTCTGCCCGAAAGGGACAGAACTTTATTTATACAGATATTAAAGAAGAACGGCGTGGAAATTAAGGATGAGCAAGGAGTGTTCAATATTACTGAATTGGCGATAAGGGAGCGCGATGTTTCCGACTCCTTCAATGATCGATATTAAAGAGCTGAACGTGAGTCTAACTTGAAGACTCTGGAATAAAGACAAGTGCTGACCGGGAGACAACCCGGAGAATTTTTAATATTCTGTTTTGTGTCGAGTCAGTCAGGCCCGCAGCAGATACGGCGCATCTCAATTCCAAGATGCGACGCATCTCCTGCACTGGTCATATCTTACTTTATTTTTCTGCATTTTTTATTTTCGACTTTAAAACTTTTTGTCAGTTTATTTTAATGCGGCGCATCCCTGGTTAAGGATGCGACGCATCTTCTATTCTGATTCGTATTTATTCCAGGCTCGATACGGCGCATCTTCTTCCATAAGATACGGCGTATCGACTGACCTGATGATTTTCAGTTTAATTTTTATGTTTTATTTTTACTAACTACTAATGTATTACGCAAGTTTGAACCTTCTTAACTCAGGTGTGTTAAAGTCTTGATGGTATTATAGATTCCTGCATTTCATGTGGATACATCAATTATGAAGCTTAAACGTTTTCATCCACAAGGAAGTTGATTTTTGCTCTTATACGAATAATGGAGGATCATACCGAGCAAATCTCAGGGGAGTTTTTCTGTTCTAATTCTTTTATTTTCCATTTTTTAACCTTTGATACAAACAACGAGGACGTTGTTTAACTTAAGTGGGGGGATTGGAGAATTAGAACACTTACTTGTCCTAAACTTTTCAAAATATGCTTAAAATGTGTTTAATATATCAAAATTTAAAATTTTTAGCATGTTTTTGTTTAAAGTCTAAGTTGCATAGCTGCACACATGATGTTATTTTCAAAAATTGTGATTTTTTCAAAAATTCACAAATCTATGAGTGTGCCGGTGACTTGTAAACTTTAGAACTTGGCTTGTATACTATTCGAGACCACCATAATAAGTATTATTTTATATAATTGGATTGAATTGTCTAAATTGGTAAATTTCTAGGATTACACCCAAATAACCTTTATATGTTATGTGTTATTAGTTAACTACACTGGTTAGTTAACCCCCGTATAAACCCTTTTGTTACTCTCACTTTTAGAGTAAGATACCCCTAGAAAAACACTCAGAGCCATTCCTTTCGTTTCTTACACCTTTGTTATAATGTTTCGTTACACCCTTACACCTTAGCTTACCCTATAGATTAAAATCCGTGGTTGGTTAATTGCTTTAGGCAAAGTGTGTTTCCTTACATTACCTGTGTTCGCGTGCGTAATTCATTATCTATGGTTAGGTCGGGAAATTGCACAATGCAATTGGAGTGAAAGTAAATATTGTATATCTTTGAGTTTATTTTTCGTGTGTTTACTACTTTCACTATTACCGTTATTTCTGAAGTTATGAAAAGTATGGAAAAATTATCCAGAGTTATTGTTATAGTGATGTGGTGAAATTTTACACATCTATGTTTAAAGTTTAAAAAAAAAAAAAAAAAAAAAAAAAAAATCGAAAAAATAAGAAAAGAAAAAGAAAAAGGAAAAGTTGGAAGTTTGTTTTTACCAACTTATGTAAAGTTTTATATTAAGTGGTCGATATCACCACTATTTGTCGTATATTATATCTTTGGATTGAATGAGAGTTGAACGTTATGGGAACGCCAACTAAAGGATATTCTTTGATTAAGATCCTGTTGAGTATAATTCGTGTCTACCTAAAGCGTGTGTTTCAAGTGTTAAAGCGTGAGTTATTCTATGATATGAGTCTTATTCATTAGATGGTTGGGATAGTGATTAACCACACTTAGGATTTTAATTTATTTGTTTCGTTTATTTTTCATTTTACACCAATTTGTATCCCAAATATTATCCATACCCTATATTATTCTTTATCCAAACCTTTGATTTATTGAGATTAGGGATTTGAGCAATCTTATGTATCGTAGTCGTGGATTCGGCTATGTATTTATGATTTTGTCGCCCTTTTTGATATAATATTATTGGTGAAGATTACTTGGTCCTATCTTTAGCCTATTCGAGTTAAGGATTTGAGCAATTGCAAGTATCGTGTTCGTGGATTCGATCATGTATTTGTGATTTTGTCGCCTTTTCTGGAATTTGAGATCGATAGAGATTAAGGAGAATGATTAACCCTTAAGCCAATAAACCCTTTTTACCGCTTTAGACTTGTTATTCCTTGGCTTTAGTGGGGGAGATGTGTATACTTGCCAAGCCTATGATAGAATATTCGTCACGACTGGACAGTTAAACGATTAGATTTGCTTTTATCGAATTATTTTATTTTACTTCTAATTCGTTAAGTGTTTGGTTGTGTGATTATGACAAAAATGAATACATGCTTAAATATAAAAATAAATACTAATATCTTTTAGGATACATTTTCATAAGATTAATTCTAAGGTTTACTTGGGGACAAGTAAAGTTCAAGTGGGGGGATATTTGATGAACTCAAATAAGTACATTTTATTACCATCATTTATTCTATTTATTTGACTTGTTTTATTATATTATGTATGAGAATCGATACGTTAATGTTTACTTCTGTAATTCTCAGGTAAAAACAAGTATTATGTGAAACTTGGCGATTTTGGACTAATTATGGAGCAAAACAAGCAAGAAGTTAAGAGTCTACTGAAATGTACAAGATCAAGACATTCTGCTCCAGATACGCCGCATCTTGCTTATTACATACGGCGCATCACTATCCAGATTTCACAAGATACGATCCAAGACACAAGGACATGCGCCGCATCTAAGGATGGAGTTACGCCGCATCTTCTGGCGGTGTACGAATATTTCTGAATATATTAATCTTGGACCCCACGCGAAGTTAAGTCAATGAGCCGCATCTACTTATTAGATGCGCCGCATCTTACCCTCAGACAGAAACTATAAATACCCCAAGACCAGACGAATTTCGGGAGCATATATAATATATACGAAGGACGAGACAGATACCCTAGGACGAATTCAGTCGAAGTAGCAACAAAAAGACACACCTTGAACGAAGATACAAGAGCTGTAAGAAGGTCTTGCATGTATTTAATTCATTAAGTAGTTTTGTTTTATTGTGTTAGTAAACTTTAATTCATCAGGATTGGTGGCTTGTGTAATGTGACAACGGAAAGGTTGCACTCCCTTAAAACTGCTTTCCCATTAATTAAAGTTTATATGTTGATGTCTTTGGTGACTTTTATTAGTGCATTGATAACCTCTGTGTCTAGCTGAGCGTTGATCGGGTCGCCATGCCTCTGCCCTCGCCTATTTATTAGATCGCCTATGCATTCTATCGTCTGTAGAAAAGTAGGAAGAAAGATAAATAGGATAGTCATAAGTAATCATTAAGGGTTTACTTGCCGATAAGATTAGAACCAACGAGAAAGGACTTAATCTCGGTGCGTTGCATCGAACTATACACTTCATATAAAACTAGCAATAAAACAAGTGACAAGCTACTTAACTATCAGGACAGGTCTTCTTATTGTCTCGAGTATTTATCTGTGTACGTGTGTGCTATTCGCTGATTCGTGCCTATTGGTTTAGTTTATTATTTAATAGCAACCAAACCGTGCCAGTCTCTCAGGCTGAAACCCCCTTGCGTTAGATTAGGTTGTATAGCTAACTTAAGATATTAAAATACTGATTAGAATAACTAGATAATACGTTCCACTCTTAGTGATCGGCACTCTACTTACCATTATATTCATACTGACCGGGTACACTTCTCGTTAAAGTGTGTGTGTTATTGATAAGTCGGCTAAATATAAATTTAAAACTTGAATACTGCTAAAACCACAACGACATACCGTGGGTATAAATTAGAGCATACGCACGCACGCATCAGTAAGCTAGGTTTTGTTAGACTTGACTATGAGGATTATGGAAGAAAGATGGTGAGAGATGTGCGTGTTAATATTCATGGTCACGATTTCAAAGTTGATTTTGTTGTTTTGGAATATGGGAATGCTGATGAACCGGAAGTTGTGTTTGGTAGAGATTTTATGGTTAAGATTAAATGTAGGATTGATTTTGCATTAGGAGATATGAGGATTGATGTGGATGATATGGTAGAAGAGAAGGTAGGAAAGGGAGAGATTGTTAAAATGGGAAAAGCGAATAGAAAGAAAACACTACTTAACAAACTTACCCAACCCTCCACCCCTAAGAATGAAAGTTCTTCATCTAGTTCACCACCCAAATCACCACAAATAGTTAAACCATTAACTCAAGAGCAAAAGGAAGCAATTTTGGAAAATTTGGAAATGAAGTTTAAGGAGCTTATGTAGGAAAAGCCAGTTATTGATGTGTTGAACAATTACATCACTTATCGTAAGAAGCTGGATGCAGTTATGATGGCAAGGGCTAGGTTAGAAGATAAGAATTTTGATGAGATTGAAAGAGAGAGGATAGTTGAGAATGGGTTGCCTAAGAAGATGAGCGATCCGGGAAATTTTGTGTTACCGATTAAAGTGAATGGAACAGATGCGATGTATGCATTGGCAGACACGGGATCAAGTGTGAATGTAATGTCGTATCCATTATATAAGAGATTAGGACTTGGTAATCCTCAACCAAATCAATATAATCTTACTATGGCTGATAATTCACGAGCAAAGGCGATGGGAGAAGTAAAGAATGTTAGAGTCCAAATAGGGTATCAAGCTTTCTTGGCCGATTTTCTTGTGCTTAACATTCCGGTGGATAAGGAGTTACCATTGTTGTTAGGTAGACCATTTTTGAGAACGTGTGGAGCTATTATAGATATGGGTCAAGGTACTATGACTATTAATGATGGGATCTTGAAGCATACTTATTATCCCAAACCTAGAGGCAAGATTGTGAAGGAAGTTCATGAAGAAGAAGATGAAGAAGACCACTTGGGTTGTTTTGAAGTAGGTAGAGATGAAGAAGGGAGGCCTAAATATGGGCCGGTTGTCCCAAGTTACTTTGATATTGAAGATGAGATAGAAAGAGCTCTAGCGATGGAGGCTTTCTATAACCCCTTTAAAAATGTTTTTGTGTTTAATAAGTAGACAATTTTTCTTGGATCCTTACCAGTTCAACTAAAGAATTTGGAATGGGGACCCGAAGGATCTAGTGTTTACAAGAAGGAAGAAGGAGACGAAGATTGGCATGTGAAGTTTGATATAGTTTGTCCGGATGGAAGAAACTTTGCAAGGAAGTTTAAAACGCAAATGACTAACCGGAAGTTGTCCGAGAAGTTTCAAAATGAAGATATATTGAGGCACGAGTATTTCGAAGGATAAAAGACAAGGGTTTGAAGAATAAAAGCACAAAGCTTGTGCTAGTGATTGTTTGTTTTCTGACGAGGGTTTGATACACTGATAAGGTGGTTAAACCTTTGTTGCTTTGTGTATGTGATAAGTTGAGTTAATATGATCAAGTACGCGAAATTAACTTAATCACACT
Organism: Artemisia tridentata subsp. tridentata; assembly: GCA_021014915.2. Lineage (NCBI taxonomy): Eukaryota > Viridiplantae > Streptophyta > Magnoliopsida > Asterales > Asteraceae > Artemisia > Artemisia tridentata. The sequence goes on from CP139505.1 coordinate 162,342,779, forward strand.
TAGAAGGTTATTTGTGTTATGGAAATGGAACAGTTATGCTTGTGAAAATAGAACAAACATGCAATGTTATCACTAAACAATTCAATATTATTCAAGATAATACGAGTGATCTTCAATATTACTAGGGTTACAAAGACCTTGAATCTTATGTTTTCTATGACTTGTGATATTTGTTCTATGTTCTTGAGAGTTATTTTCTAAGCACTTAATAATTCACACACTATTATCTATTCATCTATTTATCACAAGTCTAAGATCTTTCTTTTATAACACAAGAAAGATCTTTACAATATTGTCAAGTCTTATCGAACGCTTGCTTTGAGAGTGTCAGTCATTAAGATACAACTTGTATCTATGTTTACAACTTGTTCTGTGAATATAACATTATGATTGATCACATGGGGTAAGATATTATCTACCGTATATTGTTGACTTTAATACACATAATATCTTTTCATACTTATCCACTCAGCAGCAGAAAGTATCACCAGCAGAAATGTTAACGCTAGCAGCAGAATCATTCAGCAGTAGAATGTTAAGCCTAGCAGCAGAATGTTAACACTAGCAGCAGAATCAAATGCTCCAGCAGAAACCGATAACGCTAGCAGCAGAATCCGATATTGAACTTCTTGAATATTTAATTCCCAACAATCCTCCCCTAAACATGTGAATCCTTTTCAACATGTTTCTGAATTAAATTATGGATTGTGAAGATCTTTCAAACACTTCTGTTCTTCAAGATTAAATATCTTTCTCAGTAACTCATCTGCTTTCTGTTCTTTGACTTTAACAATATCAATACACATCTTCAGGCTTCAAACATTGACCTAAAAGATGGTGCAATTTACTTGGATGGAGGAATTATAAGAGGCAATGATGCTGTGTATCTTGGATGCTTGTTTCAACAAGTGAAATCATCTATCAGCATGCCTTTGCAAGTGATGAACAAACGTGGTGAACTGAAATTGAAATTTTTCTTCGTTTGACTTAGATAGAACTTTCTCCTTTGGAATGCTTCATCCCTTCTGAATATGATACTCCAGAATAAGCTCTGTTCTTGTCATTTTCAACCTCCATGTCATCATCTTGTATGCTCTTGTCTTTTCCTCCCTTTCATTGGTTAATCTTCCTTGGGATTTATTTCCCCCCTTGAGATGTTTCCTCCCCTGAGATGCAAATAACATTTTATCCTCCCCTGTTTGGAAGATCTCTCACTATGTACCAAAATATTTCTCTCCATCATCTGAGCTATCCATCCGAACATGTTATCAGACAATGTTGTACATGTAGCCATCAATTCCTTAAGAGTTTAATTTGCTGCCCTAATCACTTCTAGGTGTGTTAACTCCTATGAGAGGTAATTCATGGGGCATTTGACTCATGGTCCATCATGTGATGGTTTTTGTGAGTCTCTTTGAAAATCCTTTTAAGAAACTTTTGCCTTAGCAGTATGTACTTGATTTTATTATGAAAAACCATACTGCTGTCAACCATTTTGAAGGGATTAAGTGTATAACAGACACTTAATCAAAATTTCGGTTTAAAAACAACCTCTGGTTGTGTGAGAACCAATGTTTTTAGTTATAAATAACTGCCTGTGTAAAGATAAACCTATTCAAAAGGCTTTCTTGACAGGGTTTCCAGCTCATAGTAATTGTTGCCTCTAACACAAGTGTTAGATTCACTTTTACTAGCTGTTCTTTTTATCAGATGTCCTTAGACTTGCTCATTATACTTAAAAGTATAAAATGATAGAAAGTGAGTTGTATCAGTTACTATCTGATCAACTAAGTCATCAATTCAATGTGAAATATCATAATCAAGCTTCAAGAAAGAAGTTTTAAGGAGGTTTGAAATTCCTAAACTTTTTCTATCATAAACCTATTATGTCAGCAACTAGTATTATCATTCTGCTGCTTCCATTTCAATTGAAACATCCTTTGTGTTCACATGTTCATACCTGAAATTGTTAGTCTAAAACCAAAAGAACAATGTACAAAGTACTTGTCTTGTATTAGAATAATCATAGGACTAACTGTATGAATAACACAATTTAAATTTGTACTAGCAGCACAAACTTTTGTAATAGCAGTAGTATCTTTTAAAGCCAGCAGCACAAACATAAATTTATTTACAAAAACACAAAGTTTTAAAATCATTGAGGATTAAGCATTTCAATACTTGCTACCAAGTACTGAAACCTTCCAACATCAAAAGCTTTTGTTAGCAGATCTGCAAAGTTGAATTCTGAAGCAATTTTAAGAACTTGAATTAATCTTTTCTCATTGCAGTCTCTTATAAAGTGATGTCTAATTTCAATGTGTTTTGTTTTAGAATGTTGCACTGGATTTTTAATTATGCAAATTGTACTACTATTATCAATATGAATAACAGTGTTCATGAAATTGTACCCATAGTCAAGAAGTTGGTTTTGAAGCCATAAGACTTGAGCACAGCAACTTGCAGCAGCTACATATTCAGCTTCAGTTGTTGAAGTAGCCACAATTGTTTGCTTCTTACACTGCCATGAGATAAGTCTACACCCAAGGAATTGACATCCTCCAGTTGTTGACTTTCTGTCCAAGCTAGCACCAGCATAATCACTATCTAAAAATGCTACCAAGTCAAAAGGTGACTCTCTAGAATACCATAGCCCCAACCTAGGTTGACCCTTGAGATATCTAAAAATTCTCTTGACTGCTGTTAAATGAGAAACCTTTGGAGTTACTTGAAATCTTGCACAAGCACAAACAGAGAACATGATGTCAGGTCTTGATGATGTGAGATACATCAAAGATCCTATCATAGATCTGTATGTGTGTACATCCACATTTTCTCCATCTAAATCTTTTGGAAGAGGCTTCTCAGAGTCCATTGGTGTGCTTGCCATTTTTGAATCAGCAAAGTTGAAATTCCTTAGTATCTCAGCAACATACTTATCTTGACTAATAAATATGCCTTCATAAGACTGTTTAACTTGCAAACCCAAAAAGAATGTAAGTTCCCCCATGGAACTCATCTGAAACTTATCATGCATAAGCTTCTCGAACTCCAAACACATCTCCTTCCTTGTAGACCCAAAGATAATGTCATCCACATACACCTGCACTAACAGAAGATCCTTCTTGTGCTGTATGATGAAAAGTGTCTGATCAATCTTTCCTCTTTGAAATCCATTTTCTTTTAAATAGGAAGCCAGTGTTTCATGCCAAGCTCTTGGTGCCTGATGAAGGCCATATAGAGCTTTTACAACTCTGTACACTTTGTCTGGATGGTCAGGATCAATGAACCCTGGAGGTTGTGAGACATACACCTCTTTTTCAATTGTGCCATATAAAAATGCACTCTTGACATCCATTTGGTAAACTGTGAAGCCTAAAAATGAAGCATAAGCTAAGAAAAGCCTAATTGCCTTAAGTCTTGCTACTGGAGTAAAAACCTCATCATAGTCTATACCTTCTTGTTGTGTGTACCCTTGGGCTACTAATCTAGCCTTATTCCTAATCACTATTCCCCTTTCATCCCTTTTATTCTTGAAAACCCATCTAGTGCCAATTACCTTTGCATCCTTTGGTAAATCAACTAGCACCCATACCTTTTGAATCTTGAACTGAAGAAGCTCCTCTTGCATAGCTTCTACCCAGCTTGAATCATCTAAGGCTTTCAGAATGTTCTTTGGTTCATCTTGTGAGAGAAAACATACAAACAAGCAAGAGTTTGAAAACTCATGCTGCTTTGAAGCATAAAGGGCATCAAGAAGCCCTTGTTGGTCTGAAGACATCAGTTGTTGTCTTGTCTTCACACCTGATTGTACATCGCCAATCACATTTTCTAGGGAGTGGCCTTTGTGAATCCTTGTGTGTGGGGTTGAAGGAACTTGATAGTTAGGTGTGATATTGCTCAAATCCACCTCATTATCTGAGAAATCTGCTTCATTTGAGTCTGAAGGGCCAGCAGTAGTATCATTTGGCCTAGCAGCAGAAAAATTTAGCCTAGCAGTAGAATGCTCTGTCTCAGCAGCACTATCATCAGCAGAAACATTTTGTTGTTCTTTGTTCCATCTTCCTTGTGTTCACTTTCAACATCTTCTTTAGCTTTACCAGAAGAAGATTCATCATTTGTTGAAGTTGAAACCACACTGGTACTTATTGGCATCCATATATGATCTTGATTTGTCTCCTTGTCTAACCCTGCCTCATTTGTTGTTTGTGAACCTGAAAAATCATTAGTTTCTGCAACAATAGGCACATAATTCATAGAATGGGTTAATGACTCTAGATCAAATAGCCAATTAGGACCTTCACCTACTACATTGGATTTATGCTCTAAAAATTCCACATGTAGGTTTTCTTCTACTTTCTTAGTTCTTAAGTTGTATACTCTAAATGCTTTGCTATTGAGAGAATATCCAACTAAGAAACCTTCATCTGCTTTGCCATCAAACTTTCCAAGATGGTCTAAGGTATTGAGAATTGTCACATGACATCCAAAAGGTCTAAGAAATCCTATTGCAGGAGTTCTACCTCTTAAAAGTTCATATGATGTCTGATTGTGAGGCTTAACAACTAAAACTCTATTCTGAACATAGCAAGCAGTGTTGACTGCTTCAGCCCAAAAAGTTATAGGTAGCTTAGAATCAGCTAACATAGTTCTAGCAGCTTCTATTAGTGTTCTATTTTCCTTTCAGCAACTCAATTCTGTTGTGGAGTTCTATCAACACTAAATTCTCTCCTAATACCCTTTTCTTTGCAGAATTCATCCATAACTCTATTTTTGAACTCTGTCCCACTATCACATCTAATGACTTTTACTCTTTTGTCTACTAGGTTTTTTATCTCAGTAATGAAAGTCTTAAGGATGCTAGGTGTCTCATCCTTAGTAGCTAAAAAGAAAACCCATGTAAATCTACTATAGTCATCAGTAATAACTAGACAATATCTCTTATGTTGCATACTTCTAACATTTGTAGGACCAAACAAGTCCATATGAAGCATAAACAATGATTGATTGATAGAGTTAAAAAGCTTGGGCTTACAAGTGGCTTTGTGTTGTTTGCCTTTAAGACAAGCAATGCATGTTTGATCATTTTCAAATCATTTTTGAGGTACACCTCTTACCAAACCATTCTTAACAATCTGATTTATGGTTTTGAAGTTAATATGACCAAGCCTCCTATGCCATAACATTGATTCATCCAATGTGGCCTTTGCAACAAGACAAGTTAAATCCTTTTCAGGAACAATGTTCTTCATGTCTACACTTTACATATTGCCCTTTCTAGGAATTTTAAGAAGTACTTGACTTTCATCAGGCATCTTAAAATCAGGAGAAAGTACAAGACATTCAGTGTCACAGAAAAGAACTTTGTTCTTTTTGTCACACATTTGTGAGACACTAAAAAGATTATAATTTAGCTCTTGAACATAGTACACATCTTCAAAATCTAAATTTCCAGTTTTAATTGTACCTTTACCGGAAATTTTACCACCAACACCTCCTCCAAAGGTAACATAGCCTCCATCTATTGATTGAAAATCTGAGAGATAAGACTTGTTGCCTGTCATGTGCCTTGAACATCCACTATCTGAGTATCCTTGATCCTCTTGTTTATCAATTGAATGTTCCTGCACAGAAATGAGAAGTATCAATTTCTTTTGGGGACCCAAGCCATTACTGACTTGGATCTGCCTCTTGCATCAATGAAATTTAATCTCTTAAGAACAGTTGATGCAACATTGGATTTAAGAATCCAACATGCTGAGGCCTTAACAACATTTTCCCTGTTTTCCCTAGCAGCAGAATGAATTACATGCTTAGCAGCAGAAACTGCTAGCTTTGTAATTGTTCCCTTAATTTTCCAAACTTGTTTTTGGACCACTGCTTTTGTTTGAATGGGCCTTTGAACAGTCTTTGATGCATTTGTATAAAAATATTTTGCATTTTTAACTGTTGGTCTTGTGTTAACAGTCATGAATGGTCTAGCAGCAGAAACTGCTTTGACAACTGCTCTGGGTTTTGTTCTCTTAGACTTAGAGTGAAAGTGAGTTTGAGGAGTTTGCCTTTTAAATTCACCCTATTGTTTTCATACCCAGATACCCATTTGTTACAGAAAGCTGCAAGATGATCAAAACTACCACATGTGTAACAAGCTTTATTATAAAAGAAAAAGTCATCACCTAATTGGTTAGACTTGAGGCCATTCCAATTTCTTTGGTTACCTCTGGGCTTGCTAGTGGATCTATATTGTTCACAATACTTAACTGGTTGCCTAACATATTTAATGTTTGAACTAGGCTTAACAGTATCCTTTTTGATCACTTTAGGAACCCTTGTTCTTGCTTTCTTAACTACTTCAGGTTTAGACATAACCTGTTCATCTTCTTCATCATCAGATACCCAGTCTTCAATGACTACTCTATCTGATCTTCTATCAGAGGACACCTTGTCCTCAGGAAGTAAAGTTTTACTTAAACTTTCACTTACTTTCTTAGGTTCATCAACAACTAGCTTGGTCTTTGGTTGTACACCATATTGTAGCTCCGGTTGTTGAAATTCAGGAATACCTGAATTTTCTAGGTCAATCCCTGGGGGTTTAGGGATACCTCTGTATGGAGGTGGGACACTCTTATATCCTACTCCTGACTTAGCTCTATTAATCACTTGGCATTCTATCATGTTGGTCATACCTCTAGAAGCATGTTCTAGTGTCTGTGTAGTCAAGTGAATGTTTCCATTTTCCTTTTTGACCCTATCAAAAGCCTCTCTTAAAAGCTTAATTTTAGCATCTTTAAAGAATATGTCTTGTCTTAGGAGAGCTTTGTCATCAGAAAAAGCAAGTTCATTTTCTTTGTAGTATAAGATCTGCTTTTTTGTTGATTCTAAACCACACCTATAATTAATGTAGTTTTGATGAGTTTTGCTTAGCTCTTTCGTTTGTTCATCATAATGTTTGATTAAAGTTTGTAATTCTTTAAGAGCAGTACAAGCATTTGAACAAGCTTTATGAGATTGTACCTCAGAAGTAGAAAAAGCCATGAGTCCCATCTGTGAAGAATCTTCTTTTTCATCAGCCATGAAACTCCAATCAAAACCTAGCCCATCAATAGCTACCATAGCCTTTGAGTTTGGCTCAGAAACCTCCCTTGTTTTGGATGTGCTTCCAAAACCTTTGTTCTTGCTATCCTACTGCCTTGGCCTTCTACATTCTCTTGAGAAGTGACCCATCATGTGGCAGTTATAGCACTCTATCTTTGACTTATCAAAACCAGCAGTATCAGTATTGCTGATTAAGAGCTTCTTCCCCGTCCTTTGATAGAACTTCTTGGCTCTCATGCTAAGAAGAGAAATTTGCCACTTTAGGTCCATTTCCTCCAGATCATCATCATTGATCTCTTGGAGGTCTTCATAGGTGAGCATGGATCCATTATTTTGACTTGTAAGAAATGCACAACAAGTCTTTTCATCTAAAATACCCATGGTACTGCTTGATGAACTAGCAGCACCAACACCATCAACAACTTTCACCTCTTCACTTGATTTTGAGGTACTAGGAGTTGACATAAAAGCCATGTTCCCAGTATTAGAACTAGTACCTCCATTCTTCTTCAAATCTTGCTCCACAATCTTAAAGTTGTTATACAAATCTATCAACTCCATTGTATCAAGGTCTGGCATGTTCTTCCAGACAACAACATACATAGCCCACTCTTCTGGTAAGCTTCTCAGAAATTTTGAGTTCAGATCTTCTTGAGTTATTTCAACCCCAAGAATATCAAGTTGGCTCACAATATTCTAAAGCCTATTAAACATATGGTCAAGAGTTTCATTGTATGTAGATGAGAAGTTTTCAAACTGCTGCTTGAGCAGTGTCTTGTGAGTTTTCTTGGTGGCTTCATTTTCACCATATCTGGCAATAACAGCTTCAAATAATGACTTGGCATCTTTGAACTTGCTAAAGTTTAGAAGTTGATCATTGGGAATGGTCATCATCAGCATGCTTCTTGCCTTTAAGTCATTTTTCTTCTTTATTCTATCTTCTGCAGTTGTTGGCTTTGTCTGCAGAGTTGTCACCACTTTGCCTTCCACTGTTGATTAAATGGTTGTAGGCTGGTAAGAGTTTCCATCTTCAATGATTTCCCAAAGTGCATAGTCTTGCACTTGGAAATATTGCTCTATCCTTAGCCTCCACATCTCAAACTCATTCTGTTTGAGCATGGGTAGTTTTGCAGCAACATTGGTTTGAATAGATTCAACGTCTATTTCTTCTTCTTCTTCTTCTAAATCAATTATATCAACCTGGCTCTGATACCAATTGACGAGGATTCGATACACTGATAAGGTGGTTAAACCTTTGTTGCTTTGTGTATGTGATAAGTTGAGTTAATATGATCAGGTACGCGGAATTTACTTAATCACACTTAGAAGGTTATTTGTGTTATGGAAATGGAACAGTTATGCTTGTGAAAATAGAACAAAGAACATGCAATGTTATCACCAAACGATTCAATATTATTCAAGATAATACGAGTGATCTTCAATATCACTAGGGTTACAAAGACCTTGAATCTTATGTTTTCTATGACTTGTGATATTTGTTCTATGTTCTTGAGAGTTATTTTCTAAGCACTTAATAATTCACACACTATTATCTATTCGTCTATTTATCACAAGTCTAAGATCTTTCTTTTATAACACAAGAAAGATCTTTACAATATTGTCAAGTCTTATCGAACGCTTGCTTTGAGAGTGTCAGTCATTAAGATACAACTTGTATCTATGTTTACAACTTGTTCTGTGAATATAACATTATGACTGATCACATGGGGTAAGACATTATCTACCGTATATTATTGACTTTAATACACATAATATCTTTTCATACTTATCCACTCAGCAGCAGAAAGTATCACCAGCAGAAATGTTAACGCTAGCAGCAGAATCATTCAGCAGTAGAATGTTAAGCCTAGCAGCAGAATGTTAACACTAGCAGCAGAATCAAATGCTCCAGCAGAAACCGATAATGCTAGCAGCAGAATCCGATATTGAACTTCTTGAATATTTAATTCCCAACATTTTCTTTTTCATTATTAAGCATTTCTAGTAGTTTAATGTTTGTGTTATAGCTTAATATTGATCCTTTATCATACACACAATATTAGAATAGGAGAAGAGAAAGAGATAGAGAGAGAGATGGTCACTTCTTAGAGATTAGATTAAGAGAGAAAGAATGAGAGATATAAGATGAGAATACCCCTAGAAGCAACACCCTCCAAGTGAGGAGGGGATGGGTATTTATAGTTTTCTAGACTTGGGTGGGCTTGGGCTTGAGATGGGCTTATACAAGGATTACATGATCATAACATTTAACTAACAAGCTTAAGCCCAAGCCCGTTGATTAAACTAACTAACTCAAACAACGACACACTTAATTAAACTATTACAATGACAAATGACCATCACTTTAAAATAAATCCTAACAATCTCCCCCTAAGGGATGGTCATTCAAATGATGCTCCATGTGAGATGGTCTTTCGTCTTCAATATCTTTGAGCTTTGAGTGTCGTTGTATAGCAGTTTTTGTTTTTGGTTCCTTCATGCTATGTGATCTTCAAAGTATCGTCTTTGAGGTTGTTCTTGCCTTCGATCAGCATCTTCATGTGATTATGACGTCGTGACCTCCAACATACTCATACATCTTGAACTTTATACTTATGCTAACAATCTCCCCTTTTCTTTCATCATTTGATATATGAACTTGTTCTAGACATCTTGATTAGCCTTTTGACTTTGTCGTTACACTCTGTCTTTAACTTGATCCTTTTGTCTTGAACTTTTACACTTGAGCTTAGTTGGAGATGTTCTTCATAAGTATGAGTATGTTGAGGTGAAGATGTTTGATATAAGATGATGGTAGATGGACGTTCGTCAGTTCCTGCATAAAACAGTTAGCAATAATCATCCAGCGCTTACAGGTTGGGACTTTGAGATTGTCAAAAGCATAGTGTGAAGACTTTCTCTAATCCTTCCCTAGGCCGTTCTGAACCGGATACCCCCAAGAGGGCTTACACGGACACACCGAAGTGCACCCACGATTCAGTGAGTCGCTGGAGATCACCCCACGACTGTAGACCATTTGAAGCACGTAACCATCATGATGTAAATGGCAAGATCCTTGGATCTCATTAAGACTCTTACAACTTGTGTCCTTTTTGGTGAACACAAGTGTATCATATTGGAAGTGTTCCTAACGAGATATTTTGATGAATCTCATGGCTCTAGACTCTATTGTGCGTTTTGGTTTTTAGTCGTCGGAGGCGTGGAGCAGAGTGCCACCTTTTCAATATCAACACATCTCGGAATGAGAGGCCGATAGATTATGCAGTGTTCTCCGTGAGAAATGAAACAAATATCTTTTAAGAGATATCTGAGTGGCTAGGAGGGGTGGTGCAGCGCGTCACTGGCTCTATGACGTCATGTCTTCAATATCAGTATCACCTTTAGTGAATACCGATAGCAGATGTATTGGCCCGGTTTCTGCCTTAAGTTTTCATGGAGGGCTATTTCTTTTCACCCTTTCATTCAACTTTTCTTTTTAATTCTTCAACCCCTTCTTTCCCTTTCTCATTTACTCCTTTTTCAATCATACCTAAGGACTTTTAATTCTAATCTATTGGATTTGTCCTTGGGTAGATCCCTCCGGCTCTGGCGGATCATAGGACATAACCTAACCATAATCACCTTATAACTTCATGATTATCCTAGATTAGTTGATCACATTCCATAAACCTTTTGAAAATCTCTCAAAGTGTTTATGAATAAAAGCACATTTAGATAACACTTTGAGAGTTTTGCATTTTTGAAATACTCCCCCTTCACATGTGCTCATGAGATTTAAGAAAGAATTGCACATGTTGGGTAGAGTTCGCACATTTGAAATGATCGATTTTCATTGAACATGACCTTCGTGAGACACGTTTACATCACTAGATGGACTAGCTTGAAATTATTACCCGTCCCGGTCATATTCATTGATTATCTCTCGAATTGGTACATTCTACTCAGACAAGTCCTTTGCGAGACACGCTTACATCACTGGAAAACCAGCTTGAAATTATTACCCGTCCAGGACAAGTCTTTTCGATAACGGACATTTAGATTTCGTCAATTCGAGGGTTAGAACTGAGTCTGTCTGGTGAGCATACTTTGAGATTCCACGAACTTTAAACCTTTTGATCACATTTTAATCACGTCTTCTCCCCCTCAAAAATAGCATGAATTGATATTTTTGATATCAACTGATTAAAATGAAACCTTTTGGAGAGAACGACGGATTTTAGCATGAAATTGGAACATTTTTTCTTTTGAATTTTATACTCCCCCTTAAATAAAGCATATGGTAAAACATTTAAGATTAAGAGGGAGTTTTCTTTCCATTGAGATTTTTAGGATAAGTGCTCGAAAAATATATAAGAACTTTATTTTGAATGAGCACTTTCCTTTCTTTGAAGCGCGGGTCCTGAACTGATGTGTGCAGAAGCCATCAAATTAAGCGCGGGTCCTAATCCGATATGATTAGAAGCCATTGGGTTAAGCGCGGGTTCTGGAGCGAGTCTCTCAGAAGCCATTTTGAGAAGAAATTTTGAGAAACGACATGTTTTGAAAACATTTAAATGAACTCTCGCTCAAGCATCTGTACATGCCCGTATCATTGTTGAATGACATTTCTAGGTACGTACAGAATATCGATTATACGAGAGACATGCCGGAGAAGAATATTTTTGAATTTTATATTTTATATTGTTTTTGTCTTTTTGGAAATTTTCTATTTTTATATTTTGCTTTTGTTGGTTTTTCAAATTTTGTATTTTGTTTTTGATTATTTCTAAAAAAAATGTATTCACAAAGAAGAATTAAGTATGAACAAGTAGAAGTGGAGTTAATAGAGGAATAAGACCAGGATTTCCAAATGCGATGTTGGCATAGAGTTCTTCTTTTCCACATTGGTTGTATGAACCATCTGCACTTTCACAAGTTCCTACATTCACAAAATCCACAAAAGAAGAATATGCACAAATAGTAGTGTGAGCAGCACATGAATCATCACTCTGAGGGTGTTCACTATCAATGGTTGTAGTGGTTTCTTCATCCTTATCCTGATGATTTTCACTACTACTTGTTGTGGTGCGACTATCAAGAATCTTTCCTGTGGGAATCCATCTAAGACCGACTGTTTTAAAAACTTTTCCCGTGGGAATCCACCTAAGGCAGGATCTAGGAATTTTTTTCTTTTCAGATACAGCGGAAGTCTCATTTTGAGAAAAACTACGTCCTGTAGGGATCCACTTGGTAGAATTCTTAGCTTTTTGCTTCTTATCAACGGGTGTGTTTCTATTTGGTGTCTTAGAGGATTGTGCCTTAGCACGCAAATTTGCTTTCTTGATATACTATGCCACACATGCATCATGATTAGCTGAAAAGACACATTTTTGACATGTAGGACAGACAAATTCAACATTCTTGTTCAAAACAGCAACCTTAACATTGTCACTACAGTCATTTGAAGCTTGTTTTCTGTTCGAAGAGGAATTCTTAGTGTTGCATTCTACTTGTTTAACATTTTCTTTTTCGCAACTACTCTTAGATACAGGCCAATCCCTAATCTTTTGTTGAGAGTTCCTAGGTACTGGTTTACAACTACTAGAAGTGCCTTGTAATGTTGTAGAATTCATCACCGTAGATGGTGTTCCTAAAATTCCATCTTTTCGAATCTGTGCCTTTTTCCTAGCTTTTTCTAGATAGGAATTGTGGACCATGTTGTTTGAACCAACAGATTCTTTAACAGTATTTGTGGTCACATTTGGTGAGCTATTCCTGAGGGCACACACATTAGGATTCAACTTGTTGTCCTTTGAATTTATAGTAGCATTCCTAGACTCTTTTGGATTATCTTTTGCACTTTTGTCTATCGCCCTATGTGTATGAGATGTAGAGGCAGACACAGTAGTGGGACTAATCCTATTAAGGTCAGGTGCTATCACATTTGAGTTTTCGACAACAGCTTTTCCTTTTACTTTCTCGTTTTCCTTAGGCAAGGGTGTGGAAATGGACATTTTTGGTCTAGCAGACTTATTTTCCTCACCCTTTCCTTTTTGACTATCAAGCTAAGACTTCAAAAGATCAATTTGTTCTTGCATGTTTTTGTAAGAACGCTCATACGACAATTTGTCATACTTGCATTCTTCTTTTTTCTGATCAAGTTGTTTAAAATATGTTACATTTTGTTTTTCAAGCTTAATAAGCGCCTTTTCATATTTTGAAACAATTTCGGAAGTCTCAGCTCGAAGTCTTTCATCATCTTTGACAGAATACATTTGATAAATAATGGACATAATATCAGTTGAAAGAGCTTCTTCAGAGAGTGCGTCATTTTGTTTTTCCAAAACTGTGATTTTTTCAATGTTTTCATTAGCTTCAAGTACCAAGGATGTGTGGTCATTGACAAATTCAGTTACTTCTTTGATAATTGCGTTTTCAACATGAATTGCTCTCGCATGTATGCCAGATACAATGGGAGTAATCTCTGTTTCGAACATCTTTTTCTGTTCAGTTTGAAAACTTGAAAACCAATCGTTGATTTTAGTTTTTGATTTGGTTGCCACAACATCTTGAAGCATTTCAACTCTCCTTTTAAGATCAGCCAAAAATATTCTAGCTTCACTTGTGGAAGTGTCGTTAGAGTACATTTGTTCGATGTTAGAAAGGTGTTTTGACACAACTTTGAACTTTGAGGCAGCCACTAGTTTTTTGAAAAACAAAGGTGACTCCTTTTTAACAAGATGAACACCAGCAAGTTTGTTTGCTTCATTATAATCAATCGGTTTGATTTCTCTATTCAATTACCTCATTTTGTTTCGACTCTCTTTCGTAAGCTCAATCGTTTCATACGAATCATAACAAGTAGGTGGATCATGCACATCATTTATAAGATTACCATTAAATAGCACATTCTGTTTTTGCTGAGCTTTCTTGAGATAACAAGGGTTTTCACAACCGAGAGCCATTTTCTTTCTTGTATATAAAATCGGGTTTTTGTCGTTAATTAACATATTAATCGTTTGTGTAGAGTGACCCGTTTTTACAAGCAATTCTTCCAACTTTTTAATTGTATCCTGTTTATCAAGGACTTCATCAAGAAGTTCATCTTCTCGTTTGGAAAACTTTTCTTGCAACTTTTTCTTTTCTTTTTCAAGATCAGAGCAAGTTGATTTTTGTTTAGAAAGTTGGTTGGTTAGATCAGAAATTTCTGCTTTTAAGGATTTAATTTGCATGTTCAGTCTAACATCAAGAGTGTCGTATTTGATTTGCAAATGTTTCTCCCTTGAAACAGAATCACTGTAACCATTTTCAAGTTCTGACAGTCGTTTGTGGTGAAATTCAAAGGCTTTTTCGTTTACCTTATATCTCTCAAGCTCAGCGGTCAATTTCTCATTCGCGGTCTTAAGATCGCTATTGACCTTTTTCACTTTTTCAATCTCAATACGACAATTATTCAGTAATGATTCAAATAAAGCACGAGTTTCCTCATCATTAGCGTCATTTTGTGCAACTTGAACTTCATTAGGATTCATATCTGGAGTTGCCAAATTAGTATTGCTACAACTTGGCATTTCCATGTACGTATCATAAGTAGGTTCGAGAGGCACAGAATGTGGCTTTTGTTGAGCAAACGGATTAACCTCATTACTTGAAATTGATGTCTCATGGAGTGGTTCTTTGTCATAAGTAGGAGGAATGTCAGAATCGCTACTGCATGATGCTGATTCTTGCTGATTAGGCATAGGGTCGGAGATTCCAGTGACTTCTGCTGAATAGTTTGCAACCATGAAGTCATATTCTTCATTAGTCAATGGTATTCCCGAATTATCCTTTGTTTTCTAGCATCAACATGTACTGGAGCTTTTCTACTTTATCCATTGCATTGACATTTCCAGCTCTACCTATATCACTCCTTTGAGTTGCAGAAGAAGTCATGAAGCAATAATTCTCATTATGATTGACCACATTCTGATTCACAAACTGATCCATTTGATTTCCCGTATTCTGCCCAGCATATTGCATTTGATTCCCCATTTGAATACCCGTAGCGTTTCCTTGCTGATGCTCAATAACCTCAACCATTTGGCCTTCTTGTCCTATATATGACTGCATGTTGTCAGTGTACGGTAAATTCCATTGGTTGTTGTTATGTGGTGGGATGTTTAATGCTTTGGTGATTAATGCAAACGCATGTGCCAAATCAGTTGTGATATTGTTTTGGTGAGCGGCCATTGATGAAGTTGTATGATAAAGATGGTGTTGGATCGGTGCAAAGATCTAGGAGTTGGTTGGTTACGGTTCACGAGTTATGTTTGGTTTGAGTCCTTTATCGTTATCCTTGAATAGTCGTTGAGAAACTTGATAAACCTTGAGAAACTTGAACTTGAAATTATGAAGAAACTCTACTATGAAAAATTTCTGGTTCGACTAAAGTTTCTGGTTTGACTAGATTATGTTGCTTCGACTAGAAAGATTGGTTCGACTAGAAAGATTGGTTTTTGTGATAACTATTGTGAAGACGTCAAAAGTTGATGATGATAGAATTAGTCACAAAGTCACACGTCAAAGGTTATGTCACATGCAAACTCATAAGCAAACACGTTTAGATAACAAACACGTCTCATGCAAAAATTGATATACGTCAAAAGTTGATAAACACGTGAATCCCTTTATTATATAATAGAAAGTAACTTCAACAAACTCAAGACAAGCTCAGTACCCAAAACACACTCAAAGTATTTCTTTGAAAAACAAACTCAATAGCATACTGATGAAGAAATTTGACTAAAGAGAAGTTGCTCGTCTATGTGTTTGGTTCGACTAGAGTAAGTTGTTCGATGATGATGATGATGAAGTTGGTTCGATGATGAAGTGGTTCGATGATGAAGTTGGTTCGATGAAGTTGGTTCGATGAAGTTGGTTCGATGATGAAGTGGTTTGATGATGATGAAGTTGGTTCGATGAAGTTGGTTCGATGAAGTTGGTTTGATGAAGTCTAACTCGACTAGATAAATGTTGCTTCGATGAGAGAAAACTGGTTCGACTACCTTAGCTAGTTCGACTATCAACTCGTTCGACTAATCTTCTCGTTCGACTAGGTGCTCGTTCGACTAAGGTGTTGGTTCGACTAAGTGCTCGTTCGACTAAGGTGTTGGTTCGATCAAAGTTCTCGTTCGATTACCTCGTTCGATCAAGGTGTTGGTTCGACTAGCTTAAACTCGTTCGATAAAGTGACTCGTTCGATCAACCTACTCGTTCGATTATCTTACTCGTTCGATCAACCTACTCGTTCGACTAGAAAGTTGGTTCGATGAAATGAGTGCTTCGACTATATAGCTTCGACTATTCTGGTTCGATCAAGGTGAATACAACTAGTCTAGCTCGACTAATGTAAGTTGGTTCGATCAAGTTGTTGCTTCGATGAATTTTCTGGTTCGATCAAATAAGTCGTTCGATCAAAGTGGTCGTTCGACTAGTGGTTCGACTAGTCTCGTTCGATCAGTTGAAAGAGAAAGTCTAGCTCGACTACTCTTGTTCCGTTCGATGAAAGCTCGTTCGATGATTGTTGTTCGATCACAAAGTTGCTTCGATGAAGTTGGTCGTTCGATCACTTTGTTGCTTCGATGAAGTTGGTCGTTCGATCACTTTGTTGCTTCGATGAAGTTGGTCGTTCGATCACTTTGTTGCTTCGATGAAGTTGCTGCTTTGACTATATGTTGCTTCGATGAAGTTGCTGCTTCGACTATATGTTGCTTCGATCAATGCTTTGCTCGTTCGACTACACCTTATGATCAGAAAAATAGCGAGACAAAACCAATGTAGTAGTAACCAAATATGATGTAACGTGACAAAAATTAAACCACTACCACTGATTATTGTAATAAACCACTACCACTGATTATTGTTGATTAGTTAAAGTAATAAACAAAAATTAAACAGTAACGTGACAAAAAGAAGAAAAAAAAATCCTAGATCTTTATATTTTGCTCTTGATACCACTTGTTATAGCTTAATATTGATCCTTTATCATACACACAATATTAGAATAGGAGAAGAGAAAGAGATAGAGAGAGAGATGGTCACTTCTTAGAGATTAGATTAAGAGAGAAAGAATGAGAGATACAAGATGAGAATACCCCTAGAAGCAACACCCTCCAAGTGAGGAGGGGATGGGTATTTATAGTTTTCTAGACTTGGGTGGGCTTGGGCTTGAGATGGGCTTATACAAGGATTACATGATCATAACATTTAACTAACAAGCTTAAGCCCAAGCCCGTTGATTAAACTAACTAACTCAAACAACGACACACTTAATAAAACTATTACAATGACAATTGACCATCACTTTAAAATAAATCCTAACAGTTTGAATTTAAGTTCAAGTTTAATTTAAGACTCTTTGTTTCTCTTGGTTTATTGAGGTTTATTAAATTATGAAGTTATATTTTTAGTTGAGTTTAAGAGTTTAAGTTTTGTTTTAGAAGTTGTAGAGTTAGACTTGGAAAACAAGTTGGGAAATTAAGTGTGTGGAGTATTTTTTCATACAAAAGAAGCATTTGTGAGAAGTAAAAACACTTCTAATTGTTGTAACAAGTATCACAAAGTGTTGACAAAAGAAAAAGTGAAGTTTTTGCAAAAATTCAATCTGAATCGGTTGGATCAAATACTGATCGGACGGAGTAATATATATATATACTCAGAATTTCAAAAATCACAAAAACACACACACACACAATCCACCAAACTTGGGTTTCAAAAATTCGACCATTAGAAGATTATTAAGTGTTGCAGGAGTGTTGAAGGATCATCTATGGCACCTAAACAAGTAAGTAACATCATCAATTTGTATTAATTAGGTTTTAATTCGGATTTCTTGAATTAGGTCAAAATTTGGGTATTTTTGATATAGTTCGAATTAAGATGTAATTTTTCTGGAATAGATGGGTAAATGATTGAGGAAGAGATTGCAAAAAGAATTAGATAGATTGATTAAGTTTTGAGGAAGAATTGATTGATTGAATTTTCGGATTAAATGGGTCAAAACTTTGAATCGATTTAGGTTGCAATTGATGATTCCCAAATGTTATTTAGTTGTTAATTAGTGTTTCTAGGATGATGCATTGTGGATTAGAACATAAAATAAGGGTTTTGATTTTGTAGTGTTCATGTGTTCTAAGATTGATAGAGAATCATGCGAAAATGTTATGGATTGTTATGGAGATGAGTGGGATATGTAGAAACCACGATAATTGATCAAATGCATGATAGGGAAGAGTAGAATTTGATAGGATTGATTGGAAGTCGAAGAAGAAATTTTTTTTCTTAACAGTAGGTCCCAACCGATTCGGTTGCGGGGCAATACCGATCGGTTGGGCTGGGACATTTACTCCATCCGATTCGGTTGGAGGAATACCGATCAGATGGAGGGCTCGGTAAAAGAAAAATGAAAATTTTTAGAACGAGTTTTGTGACTTCTAAATCATGTAGTCTTGGTTCTTATGCTCTTATACTAACAAATAATTGTGATTTCTATAGAGTTATCTTGCAGGAGGATCAGGGATTGCTAAAAGAACTAGAAAGAGAGAGCAAATGCCGATTTTGGAATGTCATCCTAATCTCCTATGGCGAGGGGAAGATCTGATGGTTCAAAAATCCTTTAATGTTATTCTTCTTAAGATTGGCAGATGGGTGATTCATTCACCAAGGGTTATGAATTGGAATGCAATGAAAGAGCTTGGTTGTGATGAGTTTTTGGAAGATATGTTTCTTGTTAGGGTTTTGTGGAACAAACAGATATTGACCTCAAACATGTGGATGAGGGCATTCAACATAAGAGAACCAATATACAAGGAATGGTGCCTGGAGTTTTTATGTTCTATGCGGATGAAAAAGGAGGTCACTGATATTGGAGTTACAACCGAAAAATTTCTCGATTTCAGACTAGGAGGTAAGAAGCATGAAGTCACACTATTCGAGTTTGGAAATTTGTTAGGTTTATACTCTGATGAGGATTTAAGTAATGAGGATTTCAAGTTTTTCATAATGAGTGGGGATAGGAGTAAAAATAACTTTGACGCACATGGGTATTGGAAAAGGATTAGCACGGAAGACAAGCTAGTATTTGGAGAGAGTAGAGTTTCGACAATTAAGAAACCATTGTTGCAAGTGTTACACAGGGTTGTAGTACAATCTTTGTTACATAGGACATCTAGTGTCGATTTAATTTATGAAGATGATTTATGGGTTCTTCAAGCCTTAGACGAGAAGCATCCCTGGAGGCATTTGAATGTAGCTTGGGTGATAGTGCAACATTTGCACCAACGCGCGGCTGTTGGGGCAAGAAATTACATATGTGCCGGTCATTTTATTTCAAGAATAGCAAGGAATCTTGGGCTATTTACTGAGGAAGAGATGAGTCTTTTTAGCAAACCAGTTATTCCATTGAGCATTGACATCAAAGGGTTCACACACCTTCGAGAAAGTAGGAATGGGAAGATCAGAGGACTTCCAGAAGTTTTAGATGTGCAACCAATAACCACCTGGGATGGTTGATCAGTGGTTATGCTTTAAAAACAATGATGGGTCGAATAATTTCTGTTTCTACTACTTTAACTTAACTTTCTTAGGATTTTATTATTTATGGTTTGTTTTGAATTATTTTTGTTTGTTTTAGTATTTTGTTTTGTTTGTTTCGCGTATAGTTTTTGCAGTTTTTGCAGGGGGAGAATTAACGGAAGCCTAGTGTTGATCAATATTTGGAGTTAGAAGAACTCATGTGCTTACTTATGATCAAATATGCGTATGCGAATTTTTCCCGGGTAGTACCTTTTTAACTAAATTTTTCCCATTTCCTTTACTTTGAAGTTCATTTTATTACATTGAGGACAATGCAAAACTTAAGTGTGGGGGAGGGAAGAAAATAGGAAAAATTGGTTTAATTTTTTATGTTTTTAGTAGATTTTGGAATCGAGTAACTAGAATTAGTTCACCCTTGATATTCTAGTTGTTTTCTCATATAATATATATAGTTTTAAGAACTAGAATGATTTATTGGTAAAAATGAGGCTATTTGAAAAGTTTTGGAATTTAATCAAGTTATGAAGAGCTATTTCAATTTTGGAAGCGATAACAGTTACTAGTACATGTTATAACCCACCTTAAATTGTGAGGATTTAAGCCTTTTTGTTTAAAGCATTTCTTATGCTATATATTTCGTTATGAGTGTGCCGGTGATTATGTTGATTCTAGAACTTGTACTTGTTATGAATTACGGTTAAAATTACTTTCGAGTAATAAAATATATTCAGATGATAAGAGGCAAATTAGGATTTACACCAAATGGCCATCCGTTTACAGAAATTTTTATTTTATTTTTTTTTTATTTTTTTTTATTTTTTTTTTTTATTTTTTTGTTGCTAACCACATCGGTTAGTTAGCCTATGTATTTGGAACCCATTTGTTAGCGTGAATATTTTACGCTAGATACCCTTAGTTACACCTTCTGAGCCTATCTTTTCTTTTGATTCAATCCAGAAAAATACAAAAATATTTTACACCTTACACCTTAGCCTTACCCGAATCAAGTTCAATTGAAGTTCAAAACTATTTTTTTTTTGATGATTGCATGTTGACCACACTTTGATATGTGTATGTGTTGTTTCAATGAAGAAGGAGGTCGCTACTCTTATTTGTATTTTGTGCTCATCCAAAGTGTGGGGGTGACGAAAAAGAAGTGAGTTCAAAAAAAAAAAAAAAAAAAAAAAAAAATTGAAAAAGTGAATAGCCAATGAGCTATGAATGTATGAATGAATGAGAATAAAATAGTCAATGAGCTATGAAGGAAGAAAGGAGTTAGTATGAGATTCGGAATAATAATCGAAGAAGTTTGGTGGAGTGATCATTTGAGGTATAAAGAGTTGGGAACGGAATTTGGACTTGATTCTTATTTATTTTTCATTTTGTAGAAACCAATCACAAATAATTCCCATGTCTTATCCTTACCTTTACCAATTACTTTATTCTTTGTTAGCTTTCGAGCATCCGGATTTAGTGATGGCTTTGTTTAGATATGTAGTGCATGGATGTTCTAGTGACCATCCGGGTTTTTGAATAGTTGAAATACGTTGTTAGCGAGCTAGTGCGTGTTTTGGTGACCATCCGTTATGCAAGTAACGTTGTTAGCGAAACAAGGTACAATCTAGTGACCATCCGTTGCTTAGCTAATCAAGAATTCGTTGTTAGCGAGCTATTATATTCTTGTATGAAGTATTTGCACATTAGCCAGGTAACCCTTAACCTTAAACCTGAATAAAAGACCTCTTTGATGTTTTATTTTGTTGTTTTGATACTTGTACAAGCTTATGGTAGGAAACATGAGTCATGACTGAGCATTGAGTGATGTACTATTAAATTTACCCTTAGAGTGTTGAGTGAATTTTAAAATTCCTTTGTGAGGTGCTTAGTTATGTTATCAAGCTCAAATTAACTTGTTTATGTTTCAAGAATTTTTCGCATTTAAAGTAAAAATAACAATTGTTCCATTGGGATGGTTGTTGGATTTTTAGAATCATAATGAAAATGCCATTGATTTCAGATTTTCTAAAAGCTAGACTTGCTCGAGGGCGAGCAAAACTCAAGTGTGGGGGAATATGATAACGCTCAAATTGAACATGTTTTTAGTCACGTTATCGTTAGTTTTGTGCACTATATTTGGTTATATTTGTGTGTATTTGTTACTAAATCGTGAAAAAGTGTATATGCAAGTAAATATAGCCAAGTACAGGAAAAGATGATAAAAAGATGAAGAATTGAAGTGATTACGCACATTGGAAGATTCCCGAGAGGAAAACGAGAGAGAAACCACACGAGAACTCAAGGATTTGATATTGTCGAGATTTCTATGTTCAAATATCAAGAAAAGATCAAGTTCTATGAAAGGAATTAGTGCCACAACAAAGGAACAAGCACGCGACGAGAAAAGAAAAGAAAAATAAAAAATGTGTGTGCATGAAGGCCCCATCCGATTCGGATGGGAGGAGAAGAATTTACCGAGAGATCCAACCGATCGGTTGGACCCCAATACCGATCGGTTGGGAGAAACTGCTGTTACAAAGTTGCATTTATTGACGAATTTAAGCCCCATAATCATGGTGGCTTATCATTTCCTGCTTATTTACCACTAAGGGACGTTTTTGCTTGAGGAGAAAGGGTTCTTGTGCTTATATATAGAATCCAAGGCTAGATACAAGGTGTGACACCCAAAACCTAGTAAAGGCTTACACCAAGTCTTTGCTAACTTATTATCATTGCCCGAAAGCTTGTAATTGTTGTGAAAACGTCCAAGGAACCTTGAGTTAGAGTCTCAAGAGTTGTGTTCGAGTGTGGAGTTGTTTACGTGTAATCATAGGCGATTGGAGGAGTGTGGTTGCTATAGTTCCACAATTCTAGTTCTTGTAATTCCACAAGTAGGTATTTCTTGTTTGAGTTATTATGAACTACTTTTACTTTAAGTTGAATGAAAGAATGGTTTGTTACTTGTGTTTGATTATAATTGTTATGGAGTGATTTTTGGTATACTTGTGCGTATGATGTGACAATTGTTGGAGTATTCTTATTTTATAGTGATGCATGAAAACATGTCTTGTTTTATGAGTTTGTTGAAATACAATCTAATCTTGCTTAATTAGTTGGTAAAAACAGTTCTAAATAATAAAAAGGGCTGAAAGGATTTTCTTTATGTTTTTATTCCAAAAAGTTAGTGCACGAATTTGTATGGGATATGGTGTGTGACAAGCACCATATTAACTCATTAAAATGGATTTGGAAACGATTTCATCACAAGAAAAGGCCGAAAGGATTCGTAAGAATTCTTAAGATAAGAAATGCTTTTCAAACAACAAAGAGTTTAATAGAATTGTCGTAATAGTTTAAAAGGCCGAAAGGAATAAACTAGGAGATTGAATTCTTAGAGATGATTTTTCATGATAAAAACCATTGATTGTGAATCATTCATATTAAGTTTTGCATCACTACAAGTTACACCCAACTTGGTAGATTACTCTATACAATTAGTTAAGGAATTACACACAAGTATATTTGTTTTTGATTGATTGAATTTTACTTACTTTAGAATTTACACCAAATTGGATTGACAACCCTTTTTGTTAAAACTTATTTTACTAAGTTCAAACAACAATTCCCTTGGGACGATCTAGACATACCCACCTTTACTACCACGGACGAGTATACTTGCTCGTATGTGTTAATTAGAGAATTGGATAAATCGTGTTTATAAATTTTTAAAACTTGCACACAACGCGACACATCACCATCTTACGAGATTTCCACAAGTTTTGGATTTTTACGTTTTTCGATTTACGTTTTATGTGTTTTAAACCTACGTTTCCAGTTTTAACAGCGTTTACGCGACCCGTTAAACTTATCACTCATTTAATATACTTAAATAAAGTATATTGATAAGTTTAATCATTTCTACAAATTTCATATTTTTACGATACCCGATATTACGCTTCGTGTAACACCCCCAATTTCGTGATACGCAGCGAAATTCAAACTGGGTGTTACTTCATGGCATAACAGTTATAATGATAGAGAACGATCTCTAGTTGAGTCGTTTTAAAATAATTTTCATTTCGAATATCAGAGTTTACAAAATGAGGTCCCAGTAGTTGTAAGATTCACAACATGAGTTTCCAATTGAAAATAAAGTTTATAGCCTTCTTGATGTATCCGTGCTCCTCCGTGACATCCTCGCTCATTATGGACCTGAGATAAATATGCTAAAAGTGTCAACACAAAGGTTGGTGAGTTCGTAGAGTTTGTAAGTAAAACAATTGATTTCAATAGTTTCGAGAGTGAGGTGATAAATTGTAATACCAATGTTGATGAAATAAGTAGTGAGTTACGGGTAAAAACCATAAGTAATTTGTATGAAATCAGTTGAACGCAAGTTCAAGTTTAAGTTATATGCCTGAAATGTAATAATAGTAGTATCGTATCATGACTGTGGTACTCTTGTAAATCTGTATATTGCCCTAAGTCTCATGACACACAAACGTTAACAATGTACTGCACAAACGGCATGCAATGTACCGCACAAACGGCATGTAATGTACCGCACAAACGGTATGTAATGTACTAGTGACTTACGCACAAACGGCAAGCAATGTACCGCACAAACGACATGCAATGTACCGCACAAACGGCATGTAATGTACCGCACAAACGGCATGTAATGTACCGTACAAACGGCATGTAATGTACCGCACAAACGGTATGTAATGTACTAGTGACTTAGGCAATATAAATCAGGTATAGCATACAGAAAATAGTACTTGTGAAAGTAAAAGTAAGTATTTGAGCATGTATCTCCTCCAAAGAGTATAAAACAAGTATTAAAAGAGTAGGGGCTACGACTCACCTTGTGTGTAACTGGCAAGGTGGTAAAGTGAAATCAAATGAAATTACGGACACGGCTCCAATACAGGACCTGGATAATAGTTAAGTCTGAGAATTTGGTATTTGTGACTTAATATGATCATTGAGTGTGAAAACGTGTAACGGATAACAAATGGGGTGTGTGATATGAGTGTGATATGCTTAAAATGCTTAAAGCTCAAAAATAATATTATACATAATATTACCATGTTTTTATGTTATTTATTCTATAAATATCGTTTCCTCGAGTGTCGTTGAATAATACGTTAAGTTTATTCTTTAAGAGTGCGTTAAATAAATATAAACGTAACGAATAAAAATGTACTGAAACGAATAATAAATGTATGTATGCAAATGAAATATGCAAAACATAAATAGAAATAAATATAAGAATTTGTTACTGTCCAGTCCTTGTACTTTCCCAGAATGTACAATTTATACCCTAACGGTGTAGGTTTTGCACCGTTAGTCCAATATTACAATTTAAGTCCAATAAAGGTCAGATATTACATTTCTACACTTTGGTTTACTGTTTTTAACAATTTCCAACCCTTGTTTACTGAAATGATAGTTTAGAACCCAAGTTTGCTAAGTTGGCAGTTTTAGTCCCTAAGGTTGAAACATTTTGCAAAGTTAGTCCAAAAATCACAAAAAGAGTTGGAATCGATTTTTAAAAGTTTCAATAAGCTCATATAGCTTATTTAAGTCAAAATGATCAGCTTAATTTCAAAAGTGCTTATTTTTCCATATATTGGGCCTTAACGTGATACAAACTAAGGCCCAATATCATTTCTCGATTCGTTGGGTCTAAAAGAGTTTTGGGCTTTTTGTTGGGCTTATTTAATCATCACAAAAACATGTTTCAACTGCTTATTCCTCAGCTTATTCGCAAAAGCTTAATGGGCTTATCACTTGATTCAAGCCCAATTCGATAAGTATATACATATAAAAACTGTTTGTGTGGCATTAGGATTGACTTTTAAAAAGAGCTTTCGAGAGCTTTTCGAGGGAAACTCCAAACATGAAATTGTTAGATGGTCATGTAGGGAATTAGGTCGAACAATAGAAATGACATGTTGTGTGTTTAATTTCAATTATATTGAGGCCATTTATAGGTCGATCGTCACATGTACTAAATAATAAATATGACATATATATAAGAATTAATAATATGCGACATGGTACAAGATGGAAATGAAGTTCAAAATGGAATGTAATGAATATGTAAACGTAATATAAGTGTGTATATCGTTTTTCTAGCCATCCATCATAGGAGGTCAAATGATTTCGTACGAAGAATAAATCAAAAAAAACGTATAAATGAATAAAATGAGTATTCGATCGAACCAAAATATAAAACGATGCATGATATGTTTAGAATGTTAAGAACGATTTGAGAAAGGTTAGAAATCACTTACAACACCAAAGTAGTAGGTTGTTATACGTTTAGAATGATCAATAGCTCGGATATGGTACTCTTCACTCGTTACACGATCATAAAAGGTTTCAAATAGCTTAAGTTGGTTCGAATGAGTATAGGAAATTACTTCTGATCTTCAGTACTCGAATGAGAAGTGAAAACCAAAAGAAATCTTGTGATAAAAATTGAGTATGAAAGGAAAATGAGATATGTATGCATGCATGATATCTTTGTGTATATATAAAGGAAGGATTGCAAGTTGTGGTGTGAATGGGATTCATGTAGGAAACACATATGCATGTGTATGTGTATAATCGATACATGTTTGAGTATATATATATGATTGTGGAACGCTTTTGTTTAATGTTCTTGAAGTTCAAACACTTGGGATATGAATCTTAGTAATGTGTTTGAGAGATATTTATGTATTGAATGTGTTTAGCATGCGGAATCTACTACAACACACTTTAAAAGAACACAAGGTGGTGAGTTTGAGTAAATGAGTGAATGCAATGAACAAATAACACAACTTAGGTTAATACAAAACGATTCAATATTATTGATGAAATAATACGGATGATCTAAGTATCACCGGGATTACAAAGTAATCTTGAATCTATGATTGTCAAAAGGATTTGTGATTCGAAGTAACTAAGTTACTTGAGAGATAGTTTGGTTCGTGGTTATTGTTGTAAAAGATCCATGCATGAAGAAGTGACTAAGATATCCTTTTATAAGATAAGGATATCTTATTACATGTTGTCAAGTAGATGAATATAATACTATACTTTGACTATATTGGCGCCTACAATTAAATACAACTACCCATGTACACTCTGATATATTCTTCTGTCACCACAGAAGACTATTCTACTTCTACATAACGTATAACAATGTACAAAGACTAATAATTCAACTAAATATCTATTACAAAATATCTAATCGACTTGACATAAGCTTGGCAGGCTCTTCATTAGCTAGCAGTACCTTCTACCCAGAAGGTACTGGTAGAACATCTTCGTACATAACAAAATCAACTAGCAGGCTCTTCATCGACTTGGCAGGCTCTTTGACTTTGATCATTTTATTCCCAACAATCCTCCCCTAAACTTGTTATTTCCATTAAAATACACAAGTTTCTGATGAATAAAATACATACCTTGAGGATTTGAGAACTCTTCCAAAAACCCTTACTTTCTATCCTTCCTTTTTCTTTCACATTGTTCAAATATGCTCCTTAGCAAACTTTGAACAATTTCTGAGTTTTCATCATCTTTGTCACACCTTAACCTCTTGGAGATCATAGTTGAGAGCACTTCATAACTAAGTGGATACTCTTTCTCAGCCAGCATAAAGAGTTCAATCCCACTTGATGTGTACAAATGATGAACACTGCAATGACTTAGGAATTCCCAGGTTGTAGATGGATCATAATATGGAAACTTCCAATAATCATCTTTGGGATCAGGATCAAACATCCTATTGAATTCAACCCATAATTCCTGTTCCTTAACATCATTGCTAGAATTTGTGGCTAGCCTAATCTGCACTAGATTCCACAATTCTTCCAAATCTGCTCTATCAGATGCTCTAACTAAATTTTCAAAATTTTTGAAGATAGCAGACTGTCCCCCAACCCTTGATACTTTCCATGACTTACCAAATCTATCATGGTGTATTTCCCAATCAATTATAGGGTGTCTAGACCTAATTGGATCAGCATGTATGATAGTAGGTAAAGTTATCAACATTTTACTTACTTGCTCTGTGTCCAATTTTGCTACTTCTTTCATCTGAGCATCTTCCTTCTTCTTTGAAGACCTTTCTTGTGTGTGTTCAGGAGGAGTGCAGTGGTTCTTTTTGTATGCTTCAATGTATAGATGCTGCAACTCTTCAAATGATTTTCTTTTGAGTTGATGATCCTTCCAATTTGCTGACCTTTTCAGATATAACTTGAAGAACTTCATCTGCTCTTTCTGATCATGTGGCAATTTAAACCCTTTCTCCTTATACTGCATGATCTGCTGAAATACATCATTTAAGGCTTCTTCTCTATACTTTTTGGTGATGAATTCTTCAAGCTTGGCTTTCTTTTCTTCTACACTGAGAGACTCATCATCCATATACACAGAGGCTTGACCTCTTACAATTGGATCAATAGAGATAATCCATTGTAGTTGTGCATCAAATATTTATGCAGCTTGAGAATCAATAAGAGCTTGAGCAGCATCTTCAGCATCTTTCTGCTCTTTCATTTCTTCAAGCATTCTTGAGGCTTCAAGTGCTTTTAGCTCTTCTTCATGAACCCTCTTGGCCTCTTCTTCTCCTAAAGCCATCTGAATTTGCTGAGTTCTTTTCAACTTCTTGGACTTTGGCTCATCTTCAATCAGAATACCTTTGCCCTTATCCTTTGGAGGTGAATCTTGTGATGGAGCAGAAGATTGCTCATCAGCAATTAAAACCCTCTTTCTCTTGTACACTTTCTCAGCAGACCCTTTATACCCCATAGCCAATAGCCTTTCTCTCCTAGCAGACTCTTCTTCTGGCCTAGCAGGCTCTTGCCCTGCTCCAACAGGCTCTTCATCATAAACTTGAGTTCCATCATGGAATTCAAATTGAGCCTGTTCCTCCTCTTCTTCCTCATCTTCAGACCTATCCTTCCTCCCCTTTTTGGAAGAGTGATCTATCCTATCAGCATCTGTCTGTGAAGAACTAGATAAAACAACCTTTGCAGACTTTTTACCTTTTAACTTCTTCACTTCACCCTCCAATCTCTTAACCCTCTTGACCAATTTGATGTTGATCTGAGAAAACCTTTCATTTTGACTTTTAAGAGCATTCTCTAAGAACTTCACCTTGTCTTTCAACTCCTGCAGTGTCTGAGGTGATTGGGTTTGTGATATATGATGTGGGGATGGTGGTGGTGTTGCTGATGGTACTGGAGATGGTGTTGGTGATTTTTGATGTGTTTGTGAAATGAAACCATGTGAAGAACTAGATGATGGTGTATCAGCAGATGGTGTGGGTTCTTCTGGATGTTGTGGTACCATTTCATCAAAAAGTGGAACTTCCTCTCCTCTAAAACCAATTCTCATATTTGAAAATACTTTGTGAGAAAGTTTTGGTGTTTCATAAACCGAGTCTGTGGGAAGCAACACATGTTGTAATTTTCCAATGATGCAACCAATAAATCTTGGATACATCAAAAACTTTGTTTTACTTTTCACATTGTTTATCAATCCTTCAAAAATATATTTAGAAAAGTTGTATTTTCTGTTTGTTGCTAAGCAAATGAGAGCAGAGGCCATGTTGCCACTAAATTGCTCCCAAGAGGTTTTCTTCTGGCTCAAACAGTGAAGGATTGTGTGAATCAAAAATCTCCATTGTGGAGTAAGATGCTTTTTCAGAAAAGTGAGTTTGTTGGACTCAGCATGATACCCCATTCTTGTTAAGTTTTCAAAAATTTCAGTATCTGGTAACTGACTAATACCATCAGAATCATCCAAATGAAGATGCCTTCTTAAGGATGACTCAGTAAGAGTCAAATGTTTACCATCTACTTTGGCTTTTATTCTTTGTTCCCCATTTTCAAAAGTTTTAATTTTAGTAGATTGCCAAAATTGTAAAATTTGATTTTCATAAATAGTGGGATTGACTAGCAAAGCAAACCTGATGTAGGAGTTGTTTAAAAAGTCCACTACTTGATGAAATGAGGCATTATCCTCTGACTTTTCCAAAAATGCTAACTGATTGTGACGTTGGACAAAATCTAGAACAACTGTGGAAGCCATAATGAAAATTTTTAATATGTTGGTGGGATTTGTTGGTAGTACTGGTAGAAGATGAAAGGTGTATGTGAATTATGATAGTGACTGATGAAAGAAGATATGAGAGAATTACTTTTAACCGACAATAAGAAAGATTAAAATAAGTAAATGAAAAGGCGGTTATAAAAAAATCTTTTATATGTAAAATATAATATAATATAATCATCAGTGAATTACATAACTACCCCAACGGCTAATTTTAACTACCAGGCCTAATGGCTAAAACTTTTTCTGACAGGCTCAACGGCTATTTAGCAGTACCTTTTTATACTAGCAGTACCAATTTTGAACTACCAGTACCTTTGAAAGTTTTATAAAAATCCCTTATAGTTTTTAGCAAACTACCAGCTATCAACGGATTTGAGTTGTCTTTACCAAAAGCCGTTTGCTTAAGGACTAGCTAACTATTTACAATTAAGTATGGTCAGTTAACAACCATATAGTTTTTGGTAAACTATCAACCATCAACGGATTTGATTTGTCTATACCAAAAGCCGTTTGCTTAAGGACTAGCTAACTATTTACAATTAAGTATGGTCAGTTAACAACCATATAGTTTTTGGTAAACTATCAACCATCAACGGATTTGATTTGTCTTTACCAAAAGCCGTTTGCTTAAGGACTAGCCAACTCTTAAGTTTGTGAAAACTTGGTGAGCTGAATACCAAAAGCCATGATGGCCCAAAGATGGTGCAATTTCCTTGGATGGAGGAAATTTAGAAAGGCAATGATGCTGTGTATCTTGGATGATTAGTTCAACAAGTGAAATCATCTAATGTCATGCCTTTGAGTTGAAACCTTTCTTAGTTTGATCTAGATAGAACTTTCTCCTTTGAGAAATGCTTCATCCCTTCTAGATATATGAGCTAACTCTCTCTATTTCAACTCTGCATCATCTTGTATGCTCTTGTCTTTTCTTTCATAAATTGGTCTTTCTTCCATTTTGGGCTATTAATTCCTCCCCTGAGATTGTTATTTCTCCTGAGATGAATATAACTTTTGTTGCCCCTTTTGTTTGAAAGAACTCTTGTTTTGTTATCAACCTGAAATATGTTAGTTGCAAACCAAAAGAACAAAGTGTAGAACACTTGATCTATATAATTGTAAACATTCAAGCATTTATATGAACAAAACATAGCAATTTTGTATCAGCAGGACCAATTATGAACTAACAGGACCTGTTGACTAACTAGCAGTACCATGTTTAAAATCCAATACCAGTTAATTTTTATGAACAAAAACACATGTTTTTCAAAGATTTATCATTCCAATACCTCCTACAAGATATTTGAATCTACCTAAATCAAAAGCTTTGGTGAGAAGGTCTGCATAATTCTTTTCAGAATCAATTTTAACTACTTGAATTAACCTCTTCTCATTGCAATCCCTTATGAAATGGTGTCTGATTTCAATATGTTTTGTTTTTGAGTGTTGAACTGGGTTTTTAATGATACAAATAGTACTGCTATTGTCAATATAAATAATGGTGTTAAGAAAATTGTACCCATAGTCAAGCAATTGATTTTGGATCCAAAGAACTTGCCCACAACAACTTGCACCAGCAACATATTCTGCTTCAGTTGTAGAATTGGCCACCATTGTTTGTTTCTTGCATTGCCAAGAGATTAGTCTGCAACCAAGAAATTGACATCCACCAGTTGTGGATTTTCTGTCTAGTGTTGCACCAGCATAGTCACTATCCGAATAAGCCATCAATTCAAAAGATGATTCCCTTGGATACCAAAGACCCAACCTAGGTTGACCCTTAAGATATCTAAAGATTCTTTTGACTGCTGTGAGATGAGAGATCTTGGGATGTATTTGAAACCTTGCACATACACATACTGAGAACATGATATCTGGTCTTGATGATGTAAGATACATCAAGGACCCAATCATAGATCTATAATTGTGCAGATCCATATCTTCTCCTTCAGCATCCTTGAGTAGCCCTTTGTCTGGATCCATTGGTGTACTTGCAACCTTAGAATCAGCAAAATTAAATTTCCTTAAGATCTCAGCTACATATTTATCTTGGCTGATAAATATGCCTTCTTTTGTTTGTTTCACTTGGAGACCTAAAAAGAAAGTAAGTTCCCCCATGGAACTCATTTCAAACTTACTGTGCATAAGTTTTTCAAATTCTACACACAAGTCTTGGTTTGTTGATCCAAAGATTATGTCATCAACATAAATCTGCACTAACAAGATGTCTTTCTTTGTCCTTTTGATGAACAAAGTTGGATCAATCCTGCCTCTTTGGAATCCACTTTCTAGTAGAAAACAAGCCAATGTTTCATACCATGCCCTTGGAGCTTGGTGTAGACCATACAAAGCCTTGGTAACTTTGTAAACTTTATCTGGATACTCAGCATCAATGAAGCCTGGAGGTTGAGATACATAAACTGGTTCTTCAATTTCACCATACAAAAATGCACTCTTAACATCCATTTGATAGACAGTGAAGCCTATGAATGAAGCATAGGCTAAGAAAAGCCTAATTGCTTCAAGTCTTGCAACTGGAGCAAACACTTCTTCATAATCTACCCCTTCCTCTTGAGTATATCCTTGTGCTACCAATCTAGCCTTGTTTCTGATCACTATACCCCTTTCATCTTTCTTGTTTCTGAACACCCATTTGGTTCCAATTGCCCTATGACCTCTTGGCAAATCAACCAATATCCAAACCTTCTGAATCTTGAATTGGAGAAGCTCTTCTTGCATAGCTTCCACCCAACTTGCATCATCTAAAGCTTTGTTTATGTTTTTGGGTTCAGCCTGAGATAGAAAACATGAAAACAGGCATATATTGGAATTATCATTATTCTTTTCTTCATACATAGAGGAGATTAACCCTTCTTCATTTGAGGATAAGACTTGAGATAAACCAACTTGAGATCTTGTTCTAACACCAGAAGTCATGCTTCCAATCACATCATCAGATGAGTGATCTTTGAGAGTTCTAGTGTTTGGTGTTTTAGGAACTTCATATGTAGTTGGAAGATTGCTAATCCCAACTTCTTCTTGAAAAGAATCATCTATTTGAACATTCAATGGCTCAGCAGTACCAATACTTGTACTAGCAGGACCATCTGAAGAACTGGCAGTACCATTGTCATTAGCACCACTTTCTTGATTCTCTTGATTCTGAGTTCCTTGATCTTCTTCATTGCCTTCAATTGTTGTGTCTGAAGGTCCTTCTTCACTTGAAGATAGATCCATACTTTTCCAAATTGGCATCCAGATGTAATCTTGATTTTTAGGAGAATCAACATTGTCTTCAGAACCTGCATTTTCATTAGCATTTGTACCTGTAACAGGCACATAATTCATAGATTCTGAAAGCCTATCAACATCAAACATCCAATCTGGTCCAACTCCTTTCACATTTGCTAGTTTCTCTTGAAACTCTATGTGAAGATTTTCTTCTACTAGCCTAGTGCAAGTGTTAAACACTCTATAGGCCTTACTCTGCAAGGAATACCCTATCAAAAAGCCAACATCTGCTTTTCCATCAAATTTGCCTAAATGATCTTTGGTATTGAGAATAGTGACTTGACAACCAAAAGGTCTCATAAAACTTAAAGATGGTTTTCTACCAAAGAAAAGTTCATAAGGTGTTTTTCTATGTGGTTTTGTCACAAGAACCCTGTTTTGTACATAACAAGCAGTACCAACTGCTTCAGCCCAAAATGAAATAGGC
The DNA here is from genome assembly GCA_021014915.2 of Artemisia tridentata subsp. tridentata. Taxonomy (NCBI): domain Eukaryota; kingdom Viridiplantae; phylum Streptophyta; class Magnoliopsida; order Asterales; family Asteraceae; genus Artemisia; species Artemisia tridentata. The sequence continues at coordinate 162,376,281 of CP139505.1, forward strand.
AACTTAGAGTCTACTAACATAGTTCTAGCAGCCTCTATAAGTGTTCTATTCTTTCTTTCTGCTACTCCATTTTGTTGAGGTGTTCTAGCTACAATAAACTCTCTTTTTATGCCTTTTTCCTTGCAAAAGTCATCCATAACTCTATTCTTGAACTCTGTCCCATTGTCACACCTGATGATTTTGACTTTCTTATCAGATTGGTTTTCTACCTCAGTGATATAGGTTTTAAGTATCTCACTAGTTTCATGTTTAGATCTTAAGAAGAAAACCCATGAAAATCTGCTATAGTCATCAGTAACAACCAGACAATATTTCTTTCCATTCAAGCTGCACACATTAGTAGGACCAAAGAGATCCATATGAAGCATATGTAAAGCCTGAGTAATAGAGTTTTGGGTCTTGGGCTTACAAGAAGCTCTATGTTGTTTGCCTTTCAGACAGTCAACACAAGTTTGGTCGTTTTGGAAAATTTTGTTGGGTAAACCTCTTACTAAATCATATTTTGCAATAGTGTTGATTGTTTTAAAGTTTACATGACCAAGCCTTCTATGCCATAACATAGATTCATCCAATGAGGCTTTTGCTACCAAACAAGTTAAACCTTCCTTGGGATCAATGTTCTTTAAATTGACACTATACATATTGTTCCTTTTTGGAATTTTAAGAAGTATCTGACTCTCATCAGGCATCTTAAAATCAGAAGAAAGAACCATACATCCATTGTCAGTAAATAGAACATTGTTCTTTTTGTCACACAATTTGTGAGACACTAAGAAGATTAAACTGAAGTTCTTTCACAAAATACACATTTTCAAAATCTATTTTACTGGTTTTGATAGTACCTTTACCAGTGATCTTTCCTTTTATTCCACCCCCAAAGGTAACATATCCTCCATCAAATGTTTTGAAATCTGAGAGGAATGACATGTTGCCTGTCATGTGCCTTGAACACCCACTATCAACATATCCTTGATCTTCAAAATCAGTTGAATGTTCCTGCACATAAATAAACATATTAGTTTCCTTGGGGTACCCAAGCCATGACAGACTTGGGTTTGCCTCTTGCATCAATGAAGTCAAACCTTTTCAGGATTGTTGATGCACCATTTGATTGGATTGGTTTCCAAATCCAACATGCTGAGGACTTAACAGCACTTTCCCTTCTAATCCATTGTGTGGTCTTTGGTCTATCAGTACCAATTTTGGCAATACCAATTTTGGCAGTACCATGTGGTCTAGCAGGACCTTTTGGTCTAGCAGGACCTTTGGTTTTTGGACTCCAAACTTTTGTTTTGACCACATTTATCTTTTGAATAGGATTCTTCTCAACTTTTGGTACACTTTTGAAAGTGTTTCTTGTACCCTTTTCAGTTGGTTTTGTAATAACAGGCTTATGTTGTCTAACAGTATGTTTATCATTTGTTTTAGCTTTTGATTTACTCCCAGAAACCCATTTATTACAATAAGCATGAAGATGATTAAAGCTACCACAATAATAACAAGCCTTATTAAACATAACAAAGTCATCACCTAGTTGTTGTGACTTTAGGTTGTTCCAATTTCTTTGGCTTCCCCTAGGTTTGTTATTACAATTTTTACAACTTTCAACTGTCTTCAAAACAGTTTTGGCCTTAGCTTTAACTTCGACTTTCTTAGGACTGGTTGGTCCTACTTTGATTCCTTTGATAAGAATAGTCTGATCTTCATCATCATCAGATACCCAATCCTCAATAATTAGGACATCTGGTCTCTTATCAGTGAGCACCTTAGAGAGTGGAACATTCTTAGCACTCTCAGAAGGTTCACTTATCACTACAGGTTTATCCAATGGTTTGTTAACAAATTCATGTAAACCTGATACAGCAAGATCACTACCCTGAGGACATGGAATTCCTCTATAAGGAGGTGGACATTCATTATATCCTATCCCTGATTTTATTTTCTTATTCAACTGATTCTCTACTATGCTCTTAGTACACTCAGAAGCATTTTCTAATTTAGTAACAGTCAGTTGAATATTGTCTCTAGCTAATGTTACTTTAGTGCATTCAGTCCTTAACATTTCTATTTCAGTATCTTTCAAATATATTTGTCTATTAAGAGCACCTTTAGCATCAGAAAATGTGAGTTCATTTTCTCTATAGTGAATGATTTGTTTTTCTAGCTTGGACATACCACACTGATGGTTAAATAAGGTTTGTTGGGTTTTTCTATGTTCTAATACTTCTGTATCATAAGCTTTACTTATGATTTCTAATTCTTTAAGAGATCCACAATTATTAGAACATTTGATAATTTGTACCTCAGGGGTGGAGAATGCCATCAAAGCCAATTCATCAGAAGTTGACTCATCTTCACCCATGAAACTCCAATCAAAACCCATGCCATCAATAGCAACCATTGCTTTTGGCTCTGCAACTTCAACAACCTTACTCTTGCTTTCAAAGCTTCCTTTCTTCTCAAAGCTTCCTTTATTTCTGTTGTCAAACCCTCTACCCTTGTCATCCTGCTTCTTAGGTCTTCTACACTCTCTAGAGTAGTGACCTTTCATGTGGCAGTTGTAACACTCCACCTTTGACTTATCATAGCCAGCAGGCTCATTTCCATCTATCAGAATCTTCTTGCCAGTCCTCATCATCAACTTCTTGGCTCTAATGCTTAAAAGTGAAAGTTGCCACTTTATGTCCATTTCTTCAAGATCATCAGGATGAATCTCTTGAAGGTCTTCAAATGATAATACAGACCCATTGTGCTGAGATGTAAGAAAAGCACACCCAATTGTTTCATCTAATATGGATTTGGTACTACCAGAAGTACTAGCAGTACCAAAGGTTGTATTAGCAGTACCTTCTTCTCTGCTACCTTGTTCTTCATTATCAACCTTTGACATGCTTGGGGATGAAACAAAAGCCATATTTCCAGAACTTGACCCAGTAGTCTTCTTTACTTCATGCTCTACTATTTTGAAATTGTTGTAGAGATCATTGAGACTCATCTGGTCAATATCTGACTTGTTCTTCCATACAATGACATGCATAGACCATTCTGAAGGTAAACTTCTAAGAAATTTAGAGTTTAGGTCTTCTTGAGTTATCATCACTTCATGGATGGCTAACTGACTTGCAAGCTTCTGAAGTCTATTGAACATACTGTCCAAAGACTCATTGGTTGTGGCTGTGAAGTTCTCAAATTGTTGTTTGAGAAGGGTTTTCTGTGTTTTCTTGGTAGCATCATTACCACCAAACCTAGCCACAATTGCTTCAAAAAGGGTTTTGGCATCTTTGTATTTGTTGAAGATCAGAAGTTGATCATTTGGAATAGTCATCAGTAACATACTCCTTGCCTTTAGATCATTCCTCTTCTGAACTTTTTCATCTGCATTTGATGGTTGATCTTGTATTCTTGTTACAAGAGCATCATTTACTGTTGTAGTGGTGATTTGGGGTTTGAAGGAATTGCCTTGTTCAATGATCTCCCAATGTGCATAGTCCTGCACTTGAAAGTATTGTTCAACCCTTAGTCTCCACATTTCAAACTCGTTTTGCTTGAGTAATGGAAGTTTAGCTGCAACATTGGTTTGAATATGTTCAACATCCATTTTTCTTTTAAATTAGTAAATATCAAGCCTAGCTTTGATACCACTTGTGGAACGCTTTTGTTTAATGTTCTTGAAGTTCAAACACTTGGGATATGAATCTTAGTAATGTGTTTGAGAGATATTTATGTATTGAATGTGTTTAGCATGCGGAATCTACTACAACACACTTTAAAAGAACACAAGGTGGTGAGTTTGAGTAAATGAGTGAATGCAATGAACAAATAACACAACTTAGGTTAATACAAAACGATTCAATATTATTGATGAAATAATACGGATGATCTAAGTATCACCGGGATTACAAAGTAATCTTGAATCTATGATTGTCAAAAGGATTTGTGATTCGAAGTAACTAAGTTACTTGAGAGATAGTTTGGTTCGTGGTTATTGTTGTAAAAGATCCATGCATGAAGAAGTGACTAAGATATCCTTTTATAAGATAAGGATATCTTATTACATGTTGTCAAGTAGATGAATATAATACTATACTTTGACTATATTGGCGCCTACAATTAAATACAACTACCCATGTACACTCTGATATATTCTTCTGTCACCACAGAAGACTATTCTACTTCTACATAACGTATAACAATGTACAAAGACTAATAATTCAACTAAATATCTATTACAAAATATCTAATCGACTTGACATAAGCTTGGCAGGCTCTTCATTAGCTAGCAGTACCTTCTACCCAGAAGGTACTGGTAGAACATCTTCGTACATAACAAAATCAACTAGCAGGCTCTTCATCGACTTGGCAGGCTCTTTGACTTTGATCATTTTATTCCCAACAATGATTTATATTGTAAACTATGCTCACCACTTGCTCAATCAGTATAATGTCAGGAATCTTATGATTTTAAAAAGATATGCAAGATATAGATGGCTAGATAATGTGTAGGATAAGACTTGGTCGAATTGTGTACAAGTTGTATACGTACATATGTTGAGTTCGACATTTAAAATGTCCCAACGACTTTGTAGCGTGACCAAGGTGTAGGAACATGCGTGAAACAACATTGTAAAATCATAATCGACTAGAGAAATGTAAAAGAGCTAGGTGATACTTAGTTTGGATCGAATTGGTTTAATATGGGCAAATATCGAATGTTTTGTACATGTCTCGAAGGCAAGTTACTTTGGGTCTTGTTTTATGGTCAAACCTTCGTAATATAATATGAGATTAATCAATCTTGATTCTTTGATGTGTAAAGAATTAAGTTGTGTAAAAATTCGTATATGTTACTTGTCGAATTTAAGAGAAATCAATGCAAAGCTTTTCATGCTAAGTTGATTTGAGAATAGAAGAAACGAGCTGGGTAGCCCGCGCGTTGCCGCGGAAGTGCTTTGTTGATACTATGTTGTAATTATTTTCTTGTTTTCGGGTTATTGTTAGTAGAAAATTAATTAACCTAGCATAGAAAAAAAAATGGTATACAATATAAATTGTCTGGCAAACATTGTCACTGTAAATATGAAATTCATGAATTAGTATGCTATTAACATTTGACAATTTGTTATTCTTGTTCGCCCTTTGTGGTCGTTTTTTTATGCTGCAAATTCAGTGCTCGCTTCCCCAAGACCCATTGGTGCATCTTCCTGGCGACCTTATATTTCTTACCTTCTTCTCTGGTGATGTTTCTGCGGTTACTGCCTTCAGCATCTACAAAAGTAATGTGGCCATACACATTGGTGCATCTACAAAGTAATGTGGCCAACAACTCTATGTAATGTGGCCATACACATTGGATTATATATGTTGTTGTGCTCAACATGAAGGTGTAAAAAACAACGCATGTTTTATATGTACATCAGTAGATTAATAAGCAACTATAAGTGATGTTTGGTGAATAGTAGCAATTGCATCAATAGAGAGTTTACCATAAAAAACATCTTTATTATCTCAGGTCACATAAATCCTAATTCCTAATCATTCAAAATCATATCCTCTTTTGGAAATCATATTGGGTATAAAAAATAAGTTGGGTGACATAACGATGTAAAAAACAAAAGCTGTAATACACATGCATAGAAATATAAGTAACAAACTAACAATGAAGAGATACTTTAACAAAAAAGAAGAACGCTCATCTAGGCGTTCTGCTTAAAAGAGTCAGTTATTAACAAAAGATATGTTTATATGTTTAAAAGGAATCAGTTCTTAAGTTGGCTGCAAATTTCAAGTTTGTGGTGTGTTTTAATGGAAGAGTCAACACAACAGTTTAGATTTTAAATTGAAATCAATATACCTAAGAATAATAGTAACAAATTTAACATACTGGTGAAGCATAACTAATGGAAAAACCTCATAAACCAAGCTAACTAAAACATCATACAAATACAAATTAAAAACTCAAAATTACTAATCAAATGTTTATGATGAGAAAGCGCCTCAAACCTGAAAAATGGCTTAAGGATAAACAATTAAGAATGTTCCCATCTCCTCACGTAAAGCACTGGTTAAACAATATTAACCAAATCACAACAGTCAAAAACAAAAGAAATAAAATATACTGCAAAGATATCTGAGGGGAGTGGGCAGTACCCATGATGAATTTGGAATCACTCAAATGCCAGGGTTGACAATTTAAAATGATAAAGTCATACTCATATGGGCATTCCATGAAACAATTGGAGTTCAACAAAAGATGTTACCTTAATCCCAATCAAATATCAAAACGGATACATAACATTTGTGAAAAATAAAGCTGTAAAAACAAAACTTGTATTCACCTTGTAAAAGAGCAAGAATATAGTTATTCTTTATAAAGTTGAAATGACATTTTCATCTTGTAAAAGTGCCCCTGCTCCATTATCATTGATAACAGAATTCTTAGTTACATATACAAAGGGCTAAAGAGAAAAGTCCATGGACAAACACCCCTACAATCAATTCAATCAAACAAATGTCTCTGCATATTTCTACTAAAAAAACCCGATATGAGCAGGTACAATAAGATAATGAAAGTAAGATATACGCAAGCATGCTCTACTAGACCTAGAAAACCAAATAGTGGCCGACACCATCTAATAGAGGAAATTGACAAAGAACTACCTGGTCTTCAACTTGCTCTGCACTCAACAGATCTTTGGTTCATGACCGCCTATACAGAGCTTTGATCCTGCTTACCACAAATGTACCGAAAGCTCAATCATTTCACCCGCATCGTTATTCAATACCACAAACTAATGAAAATCACGATCTACGTGACACAAAACCAAACTAATAACAAAAACTTCCAATACCCCATTTATTTCAAAAACCCACACTTTTATTTCGCTTCGGGCATGCTACTTTCCAAACTAAGCCTTATATGGCGTTTGGGTTTGCGTTTTTAAAAAGGAAATTTCAACCTCCTTTTTCTAAAACCGCATTTTGTCTCTAATAAAAGCCAGATACTCACTTCTATGGTTTGCCTGATAAACTCACTACGTACACTGATTTGGGGTTGCCCGGACGGGATACCCCGATTACGGCAGTTAACCTAAACAGGAAAACCTAATCCGAGCTAAATGTTTGCGGGATAACTACTATATCTTGCAAACACGATAATGTCTCTAACTAAACTTAAAGTTTAAGCGAAAAGTAACTATTTTTTAGTAAATGCAGGTCTTAAATTCAAATCTTGAGCAGTAATTACAAAAAAGCACGAACCTTTCTTGACGGAATTGAGAACAAAATCAACACTAACTTGATCAAGATCAACATCATCCAATGAAACAGCGCCAGGTGGCATAACAACTTTCTTAATCAAAGTACCAGACAGCAAATAGTTCAACAACATCTTTCTGTCTCTCCTGTACCTCTGCAACAGCTCCACTTCATTCTCCCTGCAGTTGTTTTCATAACCCACATAAATAAATAAAATTAACTAAACATAATCAAAGAATTAATAATTAGACTTACTCATCCATGTTGTGAGATCTGAATGCAGGGAAGGGGAGTGTTTGGATCTCTGTTTTGTTTTGTTTTCAAATAGATGATTGCTTGTCAAAGAGTGTGAGTCGATCGACCGAGTAGAGATATATAGAAACAAACAAAAATTCCATTATAATTCATACCAGATATAGCAGATTAGCAAAACTGATTTTGTAAGAGTAAATGAAGGGCTTGTGTCTGGGGTTGCATTTACCACACTGATCATTCTTTTGCAAAATGGGTATTTGAACAGACCTATGAAAGCTGAGTTTGTCTTTACAGAAACACATATAATCACTTCTTTTAATTGGTTGCAAAATGGCTATCTAAGAGAAATGAACCTGCTTATTAGCTAACTTAACGCTAAAAGAACTTACGCTCAAGAAGAAAGTCACTTTAGAATGCTAATCCAAACACCCCATTTATACTAATAAAGTTTTATGAATGCAAAATGGCTCTAAAACAATGCAATAAGCAGAAAAATGTACTGAAATAAAGAACGAAAATCGATATACAATCCCATACAACCCCTAATTTAGCATCAAATATGTCTATTAAATCTTGTACTGTTAGAAAGAAACTTAATACAAACTTACAGCAGTTGGAGGACCCGATCAACATCGAACCCGTAACAATAAACCCCTCATCACTCCATCCTCTCCTTCTTAACTTCATTCCCAAGAGGTCTCAAGCTGCATAACAAAGATCATAACAACGGAAATGATAGGCTTATTATCATCTAGTCATTAATACACATCATTAAAACTAATTACACTTCCCAAACATCCAAACACTCAAAACTATAAAATCATAACCCAGTTCAATTAACCTTAATTAGAAACTACAAAAATCACAAACCAATCCAATTAACCCTAAAAATCGAACCACAAAGAATCATAACCCAATTCAGTTAACCCTAAAAATCAGCCACTCAACTCATAATGCTTATAAAAATACCTTCTTTATTTGAAGCTTATTAAGCCCAAGAAAATAGTTAGTAGTAATTTGAATAAACCCTAAACTTAAAAACCATAAATTAAACACAGTTAAACCACCATCAAATTCCAATTTGATTAACCCCAATTTCAAAACCCATATTTCAGTTTAGCATACTTCTTAGAAAAAAAATCAAAATCAATATTCGAAATAAGAAAAAAATAAAATAAATAATGAATGAGTATAACTTTGCTACGACCACTTTATGCTCATATCATATATCAAAAACTGAGATCCAGTAAAATAAGGCAATCCAAAGAGTTAAACGACTAAAAATATCCACAACTTAAGAAAGAAATTAAGAACCAAACAAATGGCGTTATATGAATGACATGTGTCCCACTTAGTTCTCGCCATAGTTGCATCTTTGTTTCGGGGGGTACTGTTCCCTCTCCTTTAGTATATATAGATAATTAGTTCTCGCCATTTGTTTGGTTCTTAATTAACACTACACTTGTTAATACCATTATACTTCTTTTAAGCACATAAGGCAGCCAAGTCAAACTCAAAAGTATCAATTAATTGTGACTACTAACATAGCAGTAAAATTGAAAACCGACTACAATTCTTTTAAGCATATAAGTGAAGCCTAAATCAAATGTTTCACTTAATTCATCCAACTCAAACACAATCTCAAATCTCGGCCCTTTCTATATCCTCTTATGACCGCACGTCGACAACCCATCCTTTGATGTCAACCAAACTTCTAACAGAAGATGCTAATATATAAAAATGAAAATCGTACAAAAAAAATATGAAAATCAATAAAGATTGATACTTACAAATTAAAACTCGATATATTCAATTTCATAATTTTCGTTGGTGTTTGATTAGTTCCCCTTCGAATCTAATTACTTACCCAATAATCATCTCCAAAAAAACCAAGATCTGCGAAATGAAATTAACAGCACTCGAAAAAAAATCAAAAATCAAAAGTGCAGAACCTGGCCTTCCCTCTGCGTCTGTATTTTCAGCAAGCATATCCCTCTTCAAAAAAATTAAGCCATTAATCTTTTTTCCCTAACCAAACACAAATATAACATTAAAACATATAAAGATTAAAACCCATTTCACTCAACTAAAAATGCATATCAAAATTGATAGTGTTACACACATTATTACCAGTTCATCTGTTTTCTCCCCATCAACCGGTTACTGCGCCGGCCTGTGTCTTTTGTCACTGCTATTGTCACTACAAATTATAGATGAAAACAATAATCAATCATTTAGAATCAAAATCTTACAAAAAGAGCCCAAAAACACGAAAACTAATTAGAACTTGATGAATGCAATTTCATACATAGTTTTGGTGTATTGGGTGTGAGTGATATATATTTTGGTAATGGTAAAAGAGCCGATCGATGTAGTCTAAAATTTTTTAGAGACATAAAGTTTGTGTTTGCGTGTGTTTTTTTGTGAGAGGTGAGAGATGAGTGTGTTGTAATTGTTTCTTTGTGGTGCCAGAAGCTTCATGAAGATAGATCGACAGAGATAAAGAGGTGGGTGTCTGTGTGTCTTTTGTGAGGAGGAAGGCTCTAGAATGGGGTGGGAAATTACTTATGATTGTTTACTGTTAAAGCCACTATTACGTACAAATGTTAGCAACATGTTCACTGTTAAAGACACTGTTAGGAGCAATATTGTGAAGCACGCAACTCCTGCGGGTTATTACTGTTAATGCCACTGTTAGGTACAAATCTCACCAACATGTTTACTGTTTAAAACACTGTTACGCATAACATCTTGAAGCGTACCAACTCCTGGGGTTTAGATATATATATAATTAGAAAATTAAGTTGGACCATGAATGGTGTCGGATTGAAATAATGGTTAAGAATCCGTTTGGTGTGTTATTGAGTTTTGGATTTTTGTGGCGTGTGTGAGCTCGTTCCGATATTTGGTTAATCACGTATTATAATGTAGTAATTCAAAAGTTCAAATTTGCTCATAAAAATGGTTAATGTGAATAGTAACGGTATGTTAATTCTAGATTAACGTTTACTAATGACTAGGGAATTTTATGAGTTGTTACAGTATCCACCCCTAAATTTTGAACTTCGTCCTGAAGTTCAGTCCGTGCTAGATGTTGAAGCGACATTGAAGAATAAATGGGGTCCCTTGTGTTGATTGTGTTAATACAAATATCGTCCTAAAAACGTTATTTATATTTTACGAACTTTGCTTTATTTTGTTAATGACAATTATAAGGTTTATCTTTAGCAAAGCATAAGTATATGTTAAAGTCTTTTACATTTTAGTAACAAGCCTTTTAAAATACATTTACATATTACATAATCACTAGGAATAATGTTACATACATTTATATTTACATGTTTTATTTTTATTTCTTAAATTTAAAATTTAACAGACATCATGGCGTCCCCTCATTTTGATATCTTGAGAATTTGGAAAATATTTTGGAAAGATCTTTAAGTAACAAAGTGACTTTGTAAGATCTTGAAAAAACTTGGCATTATATAGAATGATATGGAAATTTTTGTAAAAATCTTAGCTGTCGGGTTCCCTCGGAACCAAACAACTACAAGGGCGGATCCCTGATATTGGATCCGCCAAATCTGCCAGTTGTCCTCAGTTTTGCCTATAAATAGCAAGCTGATCACTCAAGGAAAACTATCACTTACATAACAAAAATTTAAATACATTCATTCATTTACATTATTAACCCATTTCATTCATTCACTTCATTCTTATAATCTTTCTTTTTGTAGCAAAAGAAAATCAAGCATCAACAAGCTTCAACACTGTGTTGCAAGTCTTGATTAGGTAGTTACTGTGTGATCTAGTAGAGTTTACACATCATTGTTATACCTTTTTATTTTAGTAGTGATCGGTTAGTGTTTTAGTCCTCAAAACAATAGAGAGTGGGGAGTGGTTGTACCTTTGTTAAAGAACCAACGGGAGTGGTTGTACCCTTGTAAAAAACCCTGGTGTTTAGCTAGTACCGGATAAAGTGTAAGCGACGTGTTATAAAGGTTTTCTCCGCCAAGAAGAGAGTTTGTTTCTTAGTGAAGAAAAACCTCAGTTAGGAGGCTCGAGGATGGAGTAGGCAAGGAAGGAGTCCTTGTAGCCGAACCACTATAAATCTCCGTGTTGTGGTTTGATTGTTCCATTCCTTTAAATTTACTTAACTTATATTGTTTGTTTGTGTGTATTTATTTTTGAAATCACGTTAAGTCACAAAGCAAATTAATTTTAAAAAGGCAAAAACTATTCAACCCCCCTTCTATTTTTCCACAATTGGTATCAGAGCTACGTTACTCAAGATTTTCAAAATTATTGTATTTTAAAACTTAAAACGTCATGGATTTTGAAAACTTTAAAAAGGGGCAATCTTGCAAAGACACCACAATTTGAACTAAATTGTTTCATATATTGGAAAAACTGCTTTGAGACTTTTGAAGTCAAAGGACATAGATCTATGGTATTATCATTGTAGGGGTGATTACAAACCCATAAGAAAATGATATATCAAGTGGTCGGGATGAGCAAAAGTAGTTAATTGCCAAAAATAATGAAGCCAAAATGATGCTTTATAATGCTTACCCAAAAAGGAATATGAAAGAGTTTTTATGTGAAAACGCTAAAGATATTTGGCAAATTGATTAATCATCATCAAGAGAACTCACAAGTAAAAGATAACAAAATTGATTTCTGTTCAACAATATGAACAATTTGTTATCTCGAAGATGAGACCATTGATAGTGCTTTTCTAGGTTCAATACTATTATTACATCTCTTAAAGCACTTGAAAAATCTTTTTCTAGTAAGAATTTTGTAAGGAAATTTCATAGAGCACTTCATCCGAATGGAGAGCAAAGGTGACAGCTATTTAAAAACCCAAAGGAATTTTCAAGCATGACACGGATGAGTCATGGGAAATCTCAAAGTTCACAAATGGTGATGAAAAAGACTCAAAAATAGTTAAAGGCAGGAAAGGAAAAGAAGTCCATTGCCTTAAAGCTAGGGTAAGTCAAGTGACGATGAAGATCTAGTAGATAGCGAAGACGAAGAGTATGCCATGGCGTTAGAGTTTTTCAAGAAGTTCTTAGGAGACGGGGGAAAGTTTGTAAGACAACCTGTGAAGAAAAGAACCCTTCCGGGAAAGACCGTGATGATAGGAAAGGAAAAGTAGATAGAAAGTGTTTTAGGTGGGGAGATTCCGGTCACCTAATAGAAGAATGTCCAAAGCCCCCAAAGAACAAGTCTCAAAGAGCATTTGTTAGTGGACTTGGAGCGACAGTGAAGGTGATGACGATGAGCTAAGAATGACGAAGTTTCTTATGGCTAATGACTCTAACGAGGTACTATCTGACTCATCCTACTCCTCTATTGATGAGACACAGTAGAAAAAGATATAAAAAACTGTGTGAAATTACCCTTAAAACTATAAAAAAAAACAAGTTCTTAAAAACCAAAAAGGAATTTTTGGAAAACTAAGTATATGGTTAAAAAAAAGCTTTAGATTTGAAAAAGGTAAAGATGTTGAGGAAACATGTGTCTCATGTCAGAAACTTAAACTAGAAAATAAAAAACTTAAGTCCACACAGGAAAAAAATTTTCAACTAAATCTAAATTTAAAAGGTTTGATAAACACATTAGTTGTATGGATGATAAATGAAAATCAAAAGTTATCAAATTTATAAGACAAAGCTTCATTTTATGAAACTAAGAAACTTAGTGACTTTGAGAAACAAAAGGTGAAAGTTTCAAGAACCGTTTCAACAAATTCAGACAACCCAATCTGGCGGATCCAAAAATTTTGGGTTGAGTTGTCAAAAGGGTCCCCAATAATGTTGAGAACGGGAAGGGTTTGTATTTTTGGGTGTATAAAATTTTTTTAAGGGTTAAAAACTAGCATGTACAAATTTTTAAAAACAAAAACCCCGTTAATAGGTAAAGGCAAGTTAAAAAAGGTTTAGGGCTAAAAAAGGTTCAACAGGGAAACCCAAAAAAAGTTTTCCAAACCCCTTTCCCAAGAGTAACCAAAACAATCATCTCATCAAAAAAGTTGGAACCAAAAATTTTAAAAGGAATTAAGGGCCCCAAATACATCCAGGAACACTTTTCACCTTTTATACAGAACCCAAAATAATGTATGTTTTTAACCAAAGGCCCTGGAAATTTGGGGGGCCAACGCTTAGTTTTTTTTTTAAAATGGTTTGCTTTTAAAGTCGGGGGGAGAACCGGGGTGGGTAAAGAAGGGGGTTCAGAAACCCCTCGGAAACAAAAGCCTTTTCTTACCCCCAAAAGTAGAGGAGGTAATTACTTTGGTAAAAACTTAAAAGAAATATCGGAAAAGGTACAATTTTATACTCTCTCACTATTGATGTATTTTATTAATAATAGGGTTTAATGCTTAATTTTTTTGCCCCAAAAATTGCGTCCTTTTTATTAAAAAGGAAATAAAAAAAAATTTAAAATGGCATAAACCTGGAAAAAGGGGTTTTGAAGAAAAACGTTTATGTTAGAAAATTAGACAAAACACCCAAAGGGGAAAATTGACTCATTTTTGGAAGAAAAAAAACTTATGGGTAAATTGGGTTTTGCTAATAGAGGTTAACCAAATTTTTCTAAAGGGAACTTAGGAACCTACCCAATTGAAATAAAAACCTTTTTGATGCTTTAAAATTTTGAAAAAAGTTTAAATCCAAAGTAAAACATGGTGCTAATTTTGTTAAATTGTTCTAATTTTTGGTCCTCCGCATACAAAATTGGGGGGAAAATTTACTTTGGGAATAGTAAGAAATTTAGGTATATTGGACTAAGTCTTTTAAAATAAAAACAGGATTTTTATAAATTTTAAAAATTTTAAGTAAGAAAAATTTAAATCAAATAGGAAAAAAATTGTGTTTTTAGAACCCCACTTAATTTATAACAGTCAACGGCTTTTTTGAGTAAAGCATAACAATAAATTTTTACTCCCGAAATCCCCAATTATGGTTTGAACCAAAAAAGCAATTCAAAATGAGGAAAAATGTTAAAAGAAAAACATACCCCAAAATTTTGGTGCACCCCTTTAAAACCAAAATTTTTTAAAAGAGTTTTAAAGAGCCATTTTGAAAAAAGGTCCATAGTTTTAAGGCAAAAGCCCCAATTTAGGTATTTTTAAATTTTTGGGGAAAAAAGTGCTTCATTTAAAAAATAAACTACTCACCCAAATTGACCCCAAATCTTTGAAGGGTACCCGGGAAATTTTAAAATAAAACCCCCCAATATTTGAACAAAAAAACCCCCAAGAGTAGGGGAAACATTGAAAAATATGGAAAATCCACCTTCTAAGACATACCCTTTTGGGAAGATGTTTGTTGAAAATAAAGGGAAACCAAAAAATTTAAAAGAAAAGAAGGGTGAACTTAAAAAAAAAATATTAACACAAAGAAACCAAAATTTATCCATTAGAAACGCATGGAAAAATTAAGAAAGAAAATTAAAATTAAAGTAAAAAAGTATTTTTTTTTTTTTTTTAAGTTAGTAAAAATTAAATAGGGGAAAAAGAATTTGGGGTATAGGGAAGAAGAAATTTAAAAAGTTTTTTAGGGGTACGTTTGGCATTTACCTACCCCAAAAACAAAACCCTATTGGAAATTGGATGTTTTAAAAAAAAGGTGAAAAGGGGAAAAAGGTTTGAAAAAAAATAGGCGTAGCTAAGGTTTCAAAAAAGGTATAATTACGAACATTTTCCCCCGCAGGGTTTAGTAATTAGAATTATTTTTAAATGTGCCAATTTTAAAATTTTTTAAGGTGTTAAAAAATTTTTTAAATGGTTTTAAAAAATAGGAAGTTGTTTGAAATATTCTATTTAAACTAAACGGGTTTTTGGTTTTTAAAAGAAAAAGTAAAATTTTAATAATAAGTAAAATGTGAATTTTGTAAAAACAAAAAACCCAAGCATACTTAATTTAAAACCCCCCCGCTCAAAAATTTTTTAACGAAATTTTAATTTTTTCCCCCCACATAAAAACCCTCAAAGGGTTGGAAAAAAAATTATACTTACAAATATAAAGGATTTTTTTTTTCTAAAATTCACATTTTAATGTAAAAAATTTTTTTTAAAATAAATTTCACAAATTTTTTTTTGAAATTAAAAAAAAATTTTTATTTTGAAAAAAAGTTTGAAACCAACATCAAATTTCCCCCCCAAAAAAATCCCCAAATTCCCCCAAAAAAACCCTTCCCCCCAAAGCAAATGAAAGGGGGTTAGGCACTTAAAAAAGGTACGGCCCCTTAAAAATTAAAAAGGTGTGGTATTTGTGGGGCCCTGGGGTTTAACGGTCAATTTTCCTTTTCCCCTAAAAGGCCCTTCCCCCTTCCAATTGATTTTCCGTGGTTTTTTCTTGGTATAGCCCCTATTTTAAAAAATTTTTGATATTTGAAGGTCTTGGTTTTTTAAGAGGTCCAAAAAAACATCAAATGCCCCTTTTTTTTTTTGATTTTAAGAGAAGAAAAAAGTTCCCGTGAACAAAGTGTGGGCCCCTTTGTTGCAAAGAAGAAAACAAAGTTCCCAGTAACAAAAGGTTTTTATCCCCCGAATTTGAAAAGAAGAACAAAAGTATTTTTTGTCAAAGTGTTGTCACCCCCCCAATTAGAAAAAGAAAAAAGGTTCCAAAAAGAAACAAGAGTTGGAGTTGTTGGGTTTTTTACATTTGTTAACTTTATTTATATAAAACAAAATTTTTTTTTTTTGGAGAGAAGAGTCAAGATCATTGTGATTTAAAAGTAGTGAAAACCTTTTTAAGATTGGGTTTGTATTGATATTTTGGGGTCAAGGTAGATGTTTGATTGGGGAGCTAGATAGCCTCGACATCTGTTGTGTCGGAATTGATAGCGACGTGTTGGGTAGATGGAGTCGTGGTAGATGGTGTAGCTAGATTACATCGAAACTGTTAGTGCGGAAAAAATTAAACGAGTGTGGGTTTTTTGCCTAAAGGGAGTTTGTTGATTTGAAGAATCCGGTTTGGGGATCGGGGGGGGAGAGGGGGAAGAGGGCTTTTTGACCCAACCCATAAATCCCGTGTGGTTTGTGTTTAATTTCTTTCTTTCTTTTTGTTTTGTTTATTTATATTTGCAAGCGTATAGTTTGTGTGGGTGTTGTTTGTATGATTGATTATGTTGCCCCGGTTTGTTTGGGAAATTTTTTGTTTATATAGTATTTTAGATGTAAAATCAAGTTACACTTTTATATTTTCGTAATTGATCGGGGTTTGGGAAAAAAAAATTTTTTAATTTTTAAATAAAAAGTTTAACCCCCCCCCCCTTTGGTTTTTCCCAATTGGGGTAAACCGGGTTTCTCAAAAATTTTTTAAAAAAATGGTTTTCAAATTTAGTACGCCCCTGTAAAATTCCTAAAGTGATAAATCGACTTGACATAAGCTTGGCAGGCTCTTCATTAGCTAGCAGTACCTTCTACCCAGAAGGTACTGGTAGAACATCTTCGTACATAACAAAATCAACTAGCAGGCTCTTCATCGACTTGGCAGGCTCTTTGACTTTGATCATTTTATTCCCAACAATGATTTATATTGTAAACTATGCTCACCACTTGCTCAATCAGTATAATGTCAGGAATCTTATGATTTTAAAAAGATATGCAAGATATAGATGGCTAGATAATGTGTAGGATAAGACTTGGTCGAATTGTGTACAAGTTGTATACGTACATATGTTGAGTTCGACATTTAAAATGTCCCAACGACTTTGTAGCGTGACCAAGGTGTAGGAACATGCGTGAAACAACATTGTAAAATCATAATCGACTAGAGAAATGTAAAAGAGCTAGGTGATACTTAGTTTGGATCGAATTGGTTTAATATGGGCAAATATCGAATGTTTTGTACATGTCTCGAAGCAAGTTACTTTGGGTCTTGTTTTATGGTCAAACCTTCGTAGTATAATATGAGATTAATCAATCTTGATTCTTTGATGTGTAAAGAATTAAGTTGTGTAAAAATTCGTATATGTTACTTGTCGAATTTTTAAAAGAAATCAATGCAAAGCTTTTCATGTTAAGTGGATTTGAGAATAGAAGAAACGAGCTGGGTAGCCCGCACGTTGCCGCAGAAGTGCTTTGTTGATACTATGTTGTAATTATTTTCTTGTTTTCGGGTTATTGTTAGTAGAAAATTAATTAACCTAGCATAGAAAAAAAATGGTATACAATATAAATTGTCTGGCAAACATTGTCACTGTAAATATGAAATTCATGAATTAGTATGCCATTAACATTTGACAATTTGTTATTCTTGTTCGCCCTTTGTGGTCTATTTTTTATGCTGCAAATTCAGTGCTCGCTTCCCCAAGACCCATTGGTGCATCTTCCTGGCGACCTTATATTTCTTACCTTCTTCTCTGGTGATGTTTCTGCGGTTACTGCCTTCAGCATCTACAAAAGTAATGTGGCCATACACATTGGTGCATCTACAAAGTAATGTGGCCAACAACTCTATGTAATGTGGCCATACACATTGGATTATATATGTTGTTGTGCTCAACATGAAGGTGTAAAAAACAACGCATGTTTTATATGTACATCAGTAGATTAATAAGCAACTATAAGTGATGTTTGGTGAATAGTAGCAATTGCATCATTAGAGAGTTTACCATAAAAAACATCTTTATTATCTCAGGTCACATAAATCCTAATTCCTAATCATTCAAAATCATATCCTCTTTTGGAAATCATATTGGGTATAAAAAATAAGTTGGGTGACATAACGATGTAAAAAACAAAAGCTGTAATACACATGCATAGAAATATAAGTAACAAACTAACAATGAAGAGATACTTTAACAAAAAAGAAGAACGCTCATCTAGGCGTTCTGCTTAAAAGAGTCAGTTATTAACAAAAGATATGTTTATATGTTTAAAAGGAATCAGTTCTTAAGTTGGCTGCAAATTTCAAGTTTGTGGTGTGTTTTAATGGAAGAGTCAACACAACAGTTTAGATTTTAAATTGAAATCAATATACCTAAGAATAATAGTAACAAATTTAACATACTGGTGAAGCATAACTAATGGAAAAACCTCATAAACCAAGCTAACTAAAACATCATACAAATACAAATTAAAAACTCAAAATTACTAATCAAATGTTTATGATGAGAAAGCGCCTCAAACCTGAAAAATGGCTTAAGGATAAACAATTAAGAATGTTCCCATCTCCTCACGTAAAGCACTGGTTAAACAATATTAACCAAATCACAACAGTCAAAAACAAAAGAAATAAAATATACTGCAAAGATATCTGAGGGGAGTGGGCAGTACCCATGATGAATTTGGAATCACTCAAATGCCAGGGTTGACAATTTAAAATGATAAAGTCATACTCATATGGGCATTCCATGAAACAATTGGAGTTCAACAAAAGATGTTACCTTAATCCCAATCAAATATCAAAACGGATACATAACATTTGTGAAAAATAAAGCTGTAAAAACAAAACTTGTATTCACCTTGTAAAAGAGCAAGAATATAGTTATTCTTTATAAAGTTGAAATGACATTTTCATCTTGTAAAAGTGCCCCTGCTCCATTATCATTGATAACAGAATTCTTAGTTACATATACAAAGGGCTAAAGAGAAAAGTCCATGGACAAACACCCCTACAATCAATTCAATCAAACAAATGTCTCTGCATATTTCTACTAAAAAAACCCGATATGAGCAGGTACAATAAGATAATGAAAGTAAGATATACGCAAGCATGCTCTACTAGACCTAGAAAACCAAATAGTGGCCGACACCATCTAATAGAGGAAATTGACAAAGAACTACCTGGTCTTCAACTTGCTCTGCACTCAACAGATCTTTGGTTCATGACCGCCTATACAGAGCTTTGATCCTGCTTACCACAAATGTACCGAAAGCTCAATCATTTCACCCGCATCGTTATTCAATACCACAAACTAATGAAAATCACGATCTACGTGACACAAAACCAAACTAATAACAAAAACTTCCAATACCCCATTTATTTCAAAAACCCACACTTTTATTTCGCTTCGGGCATGCTACTTTCCAAACTAAGCCTTATATGGCGTTTGGGTTTGCGTTTTTAAAAAGGAAATTTCAACCTCCTTTTTCTAAAACCGCATTTTGTCTCTAATAAAAGCCAGATACTCACTTCTATGGTTTGCCTGATAAACTCACTACGTACACTGATTTGGGGTTGCCCGGACGGGATACCCCGATTACGGCAGTTAACCTAAACAGGAAAACCTCATCCGAGCTAAATGTTTGCGGGATAACTACTATATCTTGCAAACACGATAATGTCTCTAACTAAACTTAAAGTTTAAGCGAAAAGTAACTATTTTTTAGTAAATGCAGGTCTTAAATTCAAATCTTGAGCAGTAATTACAAAAAAGCACGAACCTTTCTTGACGGAATTGAGAACAAAATCAACACTAACTTGATCAAGATCAACATCATCCAATGAAACAGCGCCAGGTGGCATAACAACTTTCTTAATCAAAGTACCAG
Organism: Artemisia tridentata subsp. tridentata; assembly: GCA_021014915.2. Lineage (NCBI taxonomy): Eukaryota > Viridiplantae > Streptophyta > Magnoliopsida > Asterales > Asteraceae > Artemisia > Artemisia tridentata. Next base: position 162,396,298 of record CP139505.1, read on the forward strand.
ACAGCAAATAGTTCAACAACATCTTTCTGTCTCTCCTGTACCTCTGCAACAGCTCCACTTCATTCTCCCTGCAGTTTGTTTTCATAACCCACATAAATAAATAAAATTAACTAAACATAATCAAAGAATTAATAATTAGACTTACTCATCCATGTTGTGAGATCTGAATGCAGGGAAGGGGAGTGTTTGGATCTCTGTTTTGTTTTGTTTTCAAATAGATGATTGCTTGTCAAAGAGTGTGAGTCGATCGACCGAGTAGAGATATATAGAAACAAACAAAAATTCCATTATAATTCATACCAGATATAGCAGATTAGCAAAACTGATTTTGTAAGAGTAAATGAAGGGCTTGTGTCTGGGGTTGCATTTACCACACTGATCATTCTTTTGCAAAATGGGTATTTGAACAGACCTATGAAAGCTGAGTTTGTCTTTACAGAAACACATATAATTACTTCTTTTAATTGGTTGCAAAATGGCTATCTAAGAGAAATGAACCTGCTTATTAGCTAACTTAACGCTAAAAGAACTTACACTCAAGAAGAAAGTCACTTTAGAATGCTAATCCAAACACCCCATTTATACTAATAAAGTTTTATGAATGCAAAATGGCTCTAAAACAATGCAATAAGCAGAAAAATGTACTGAAATAAAGAACGAAAATCGATATACAATCCCATACAACCCCTAATTTAGCATCAAATATGTCTATTAAATCTTGTACTGTTAGAAAGAAACTTAATACAAACTTACAGCAGTTGGAGGACCCGATCAACATCGAACCCGTAACAATAAACCCCTCATCACTCCATCCTCTCCTTCTTAACTTCATTCCCAAGAGGTCTCAAGCTGCATAACAAAGATCATAACAACGGAAATGATAGGCTTATTATCATCTAGTCATTAATACACATCATTAAAACTAATTACACTTCCCAAACATCCAAACACTCAAAACTATAAAATCATAACCCAGTTCAATTAACCTTAATTAGAAACTACAAAAATCACAAACCAATCCAATTAACCCTAAAAATCGAACCACAAAGAATCATAACCCAATTCAGTTAACCCTAAAAATCAGCCACTCAACTCATAATGCTTATAAAAATACCTTCTTTATTTGAAGCTTATTAAGCCCAAGAAAATAGTTAGTAGTAATTTGAATAAACCCTAAACTTAAAAACCATAAATTAAACACAGTTAAACCACCATCAAATTCCAATTTGATTAACCCCAATTTCAAAACCCATATTTCAGTTTAGCATACTTCTTAGAAAAAAAATCAAAATCAATATTCGAAATAAGAAAAAAATAAAATAAATAATGAATGAGTATAACTTTGCTACGACCACTATATGCTCATATCATATATCAAAAACTGAGATCCAGTAAAATAAGGCAATCCAAAGAGTTAAACGACTAAAAAAATCCACAACTTAAGAAAGAAATTAAGAACCAAACAAATGGCGTTATATGAATGACATGTGTCCCACTTAGTTCTCGTCATAGTTGCATCTTTGTTTCGGGGGGTACTGTTCCCTCTCCTTTAGTATATATAGATAATTAGTTCTCGCCATTTGTTTGGTTCTTAATTAACACTACACTTGTTAATACCATTATACTTCTTTTAAGCACATAAGGCAGCCAAGTCAAACTCAAAAGTATCAATTAATTGTGACTACTAACATAGCAGTAAAATTGAAAACCGACTACAATTCTTTTAAGCATATAAGTGAAGCCTAAATCAAATGTTTCACTTAATTCATCCAACTCAAACACAATCTCAAATCTCGGCCCTTTCTATATCCTCTTATGACCGCACGTCGACAACCCATCCTTTGATGTCAACCAAACTTCTAACAGAAGATGCTAATATATAAAAATGAAAATCGTACAAAAAAAATATGAAAATCAATAAAGATTGATACTTACAAATTAAAACTCGATATATTCAATTTCATAATTTTCGTTGGTGTTTGATTAGTTCCCCTTCGAATCTAATTACTTACCCAATAATCATCTCCAAAAAAACCAAGATCTGCGAAATGAAATTAACAGCACTCGAAAAAAAAATCAAAAATCAAAAGTGCAGAACCTGGCCTTCCCTCTGCGTCTGTATTTTCAGCAAGCATATCCCTCTTCAAAAAAATTAAGCCATTAATCTTTTTTCCCTAACCAAACACAAATATAACATTAAAACATATAAAGATTAAAACCCATTTCACTCAACTAAAAATGCATATCAAAATTGATAGTGTTACACACATTATTACCAGTTCATCTGTTTTCTCCCCATCAACCGGTTACTGCGCCGGCCTGTGTCTTTTGTCACTGCTATTGTCACTACAAATTATAGATGAAAACAATAATCAATCATTTAGAATCAAAATCTTACAAAAAGAGCCCAAAAACACGAAAACTAATTAGAACTTGATGAATGCAATTTCATACATAGTTTTGGTGTATTGGGTGTGAGTGATATATATTTTGGTAATGGTAAAAGAGCCGATCGATGTAGTCTAAAATTTTTTAGAGACATAAAGTTTGTGTTTGCGTGTGTTTTTTTGTGAGAGGTGAGAGATGAGTGTGTTGTAATTGTTTCTTTGTGGTGCCAGAAGCTTCATGAAGATAGATCGACAGAGATAAAGAGGTGGGTGTCTGTGTGTCTTTTGTGAGGAGGAAGGCTCTAGAATGGGGTGGGAAATTACTTATGATTGTTTACTGTTAAAGCCACTATTACGTACAAATGTTAGCAACATGTTCACTGTTAAAGACACTGTTAGGAGCAATATTGTGAAGCACGCAACTCCTGCGGGTTATTACTGTTAATGCCACTGTTAGGTACAAATCTCACCAACATGTTTACTATTTAAAACATTGTTACGCATAACATCTTGAAGCTTACCAACTCCTGGGGTTTAGATATATATATAATTAGAAAATTAAGTTGGGCCATGAATGGTGTCGGATTGAAATAATGGTTAAGAATCCGTTTGGTGTGTTATTGAGTTTTGGATTTTTGTGGCGTGTGTGAGCTCGTTCCAATATTTGGTTAATCACGTATTATAATGTAGTAATTCAAAAGTTCAAATTTGCTCATAAAAATGGTTAAGTGAATAGTAACGGTATGTTAATTCTAGATTAACGTTTACTAATGACTAGGGAATTTTACGAGTTGTTATAGTATCCACCCCTAAATTTTGAACTTCGTCCTGAAGTTCAGTCCGTGCTAGATGTTGAAGCGACATTGAAGAATAAATGGGGTCCCTTGTGTTGATTGTGTTAATACAAATATCGTCCTAAAAACGTAATTTATATTTTACGAACTTTGCTTTATTTTGTTAATGACAATTATAAGGTTTATCTTTAGCAAAGCATAAGTATATGTTAAAGTCTTTTACATTTTAGTAACAAGCCTTTTAAAAAACATTTACATATTACATAATCACTAGGAATAATGTTACATACATTTTATATTTACATGTTTTACTTTTATTTCTTAAATTAGAAATATTAACATGACATCATGGCGTACCTCATTTTGATATCTTGAGGATTTGGGAAATATTTTGGAAAGATCTTTAAGTAACATAGTTGACTTTGTAAGATCTTGACAAGACTTGGCATGATATAGAATGATATGGAAATATTTGTAAAAATCTTAGCTGTCAGGTTCCCGCGGAACCAAACAACTACAAGGGCGGATCCCTGATATTGGATCCGCTAAATCTGCCAGTTTTCCCCTTAGTTTTGCCTATAAATAGCAAGCTAATCACTAAAGGGCAACTATCACTTACATAGCATAAATTATACATTCATTCATTTATACATTACTAACCCATTTCATTCATTCACTTCATTCTTAGTAATCTTTCTTTTTGTAGCAAAAGAGATCAAGCATCAACAAGCTTCAACACTGTGTTGCAAGTCTTGATTAGTTAGTTACTGTGTGATCTAGTAGAGTTTACACATCATTGTTATACCATTCATTCAGTAGTAATCGGTTAGTGTTTTAGTCTTCAAAATACATAGAGAGTCAGGAGTGGTTGTACCTTTGTTAAAGAACCAACGGGAGTGGTTGTACCCTTGTAAAGAACCCGGTGTTTAGCTTAGTACCGGATAAAGTGTAAGCGACGTGTATAAAGGTTTTCTCCGCCGAGAAGAGAGTTTGTTTCTTAGTGAAGAAAAACTCTCGAGTTAGAGGCTCGAGGAGTGGAGTAGGGCAAGGAAGAGAGTCCTTGTAGCCGAACCACTATAAATCTCCGTGTTGTGGTTTGATTGTTCCTTTCCTTACTTACTTAACTTATATTGTTTGTTTGTGTGTATTTACTTTGAAATCACGTTAAGTCACAAAGCGAATTAATTTTAAAAAGGAAAAAACTATTCAACCCCCCTTCTACTTTTCCACAATTGGCATCAGAGCTACGTTACTCAAGATTTTCAAAATATATTGTATTTTAAAACTTGAAACGATCAATGGATTTTGAAAACTTTAAAGAAGGGCAATCTATGCAAAGACCACCACTATTTGAACCAAATTGTTTCATATATTGGAAAAACCGCTTTGAGACGTATGTGAAGTCAAAGGACATAGATCTATGGTATATCATTGTAGAGGGTGATTACAAACCCATAAGTAATGATATATCGAGTGGTCGGGATGAGCAAAAGTAGTTAATTGCCAAAAATAATGAAGCCAAAATGATGCTTTATAATGCCTTACCTAAGAAAGAATATGAAAGAGTTTTTATGTGTAAAACGGCTAAAGATATTTGGCAATCATTGATTATCACTCATCAAGGGAACTCACAAGTCAAAGATAACAAAATTGATCTTCTTGTTCAACAATATGAACAATTTGTTATCTCTGAAGATGAGACCATTGATAGTGCTTTTGCTAGGTTTAATACTATTATTACATCTCTTAAAGCACTTGACGAATCTTTTTCTAGTAAGAATTTTGTCAGGAAATTTCTTAGAGCACTTCATCCGAAGTGGAGAGCAAAGGTGACAGCTATTGAAGAATCCAAGGATCTTTCAAGAATGACACTGGACGAGCTCATCGGAAATCTCAAAGTTCACGAAATGGTGATGGAAAAAGACTCAAAAATAGTTAAAGGCAAGAAGGAGAAGATGAAGTCCATTGCCTTAAAAGCTAGGGTAGAGTCAAGTGAAGATGAAGAGTCTAGCTCAGATAGCGAAGACGAAGAGTATGCCATGGCCGTTAGAGATTTCAAGAAGTTCTTCAGGAGACGAGGAAAGTTTGTAAGACAACCTCGTGAAGAAAAGAAACCCTTCCAAAAAGACCGTGATGATAGGAAAGGAAAAGTAGATAGAAAGTGTTTTAGGTGCGGAGATTCCGGTCACCTAATAGGAGAATGTCCAAAGACTCCAAAGAACAAGTCTCAAAGAGCATTTGTTAGTGGAGCTTGGAGCGACAGTGAAGGTGATGACGATGAGCCTAAGAATGACGAAGTTGCTCTTATGGCTAATGACTCTAACGAGGTACTATCTAACTCATCCTACTCCTCTATTGATGACGACACAGTAGAAATAGAATATAACAAACTGTGTGAAATTACCCTTAAAATCATAAACAAAAACAAGTTCTTAAAAACCAAAAAGGAATTTTTGGAAAACTAAGTATATTGGTTAAAAGAAAAATCTTTAAGATTAGAAAAGGGTAAAGATGTTGAGGAAACATGTGTCTCATGTCAGAAACTTAAACTAAAAATAGAAACACTTAAGTCCACGTAGGAAAAACTTATCAAACTAAATTCTAAATTTAAAAGGTTTGATAAACACATTAGTTGTATGGATGATATAATGAAAGATCAAAAGTTTCAACTTGATAAGATAAAGCTTCATTTTATGAAACTAAGAAACTTAAGTGACTTTGAGAAACAAACGGTGAAAGTACAAGAACCTGTTTCAACAAATTCAGACAACCACGGATCTGGCGGATCCAAAAATTTGGTTCCGCCAGTTGTGCCAAAAGGCTCCGCGAATACTGTTGATGAACAGAAGGTTCATATTTCGGATCGTACTGAATTCGTTAGGGTCACTAGAAAACGTAGCACTAGTACAACTGTTAACAAACAAAAACCAGCAGTTACTATAGGTAAAGGTCAAGTTAAAAATGAGTTTAGGACTAAAACGGTTCAACAGAGACCTAAAACTAGTTTTCCCAAACACCCTTTTCCTAAGAGTAACCTTAACTCACAGCATCATCATCAAAATAGTTGGAACCAAAACTTGTCTTGGAACTTCAAGGTCCCAACTACATGCCATGGAACACTTGTCCACCATTTGCATACATGAACCAAGATAATGTAATGTTTAACCCAAATGGACCCATGAGATATTGGGGACCAAACGCTTGAGTTTTTCTTTAACTTAGGTGTGCTTGAAAGTCGGGTTAGAACCGGACGAGTGGATCAAAGATAGTGGGTGTTCAAGACACATGACGGGAAACAAAAGCCTTTTCTTAACCTACCAAGTGTATGATGGAGGTAATGTCACATTCGGTAGCAAGCTTAAAAGTAAAATCATCGGAAAAGGTACAATCTCTCATGACTCTCTCACTATTGATGATATTGCTCATGTAGATAACTTAAGATTTAACTTGCTTAGTATTAGTCAATTATGCCGCAAAAAGTATAGCGTCCTTTTCATTGAAAATGAAAGTAAAATACTTAAAGATGGCATAACCGTAGGAAAAAGGTGTTTTGAAGAATAACGTTTATGTTATGAAGTTAGACAAAACACCTAAAGATAAACTTTGACTCACTTCTTTGGACGAAAACTCAACTCTATGGCATAGACACTTAGGTCATGCTAATATGAGGTTAATCCAATCCTTATCATCTAAGGAACTCGTTAGGAACTTACCCAAGTTGAAATATGACCAACACTTTTGTGATGCTTGCAAAATTGAGAAACAAGTTCATAATAGCCATAAGGCTAAAAACATGGTGTCTACATCTAGGTGTCTAGAATTGTTACATATGGATTTGTTTGGTCCATCCGCTATACAAAGTTACGGGGGAAACTTCTATACTTTGGTAATAGTAGATGATTACTCTAGGTATACTTGGACTAAGTTCTTGAAAACTAAAAACGAGGCATTTGATAAATTTGAAATTCTAAGTAAGAAAATTCAAAATCAAATAGGAAATAGCGTTGTGTCTATTAGAACCGGCCACGGTCGTGAATTTGATAAAGAAATCCAATTCAGAGCTTTTTGTGATGCTAATGGCATAACACATAACTTCTCGGCTCCTCGAACTCCTCAATCTAATGGTGTAGTAGAACGCAAAAATAGGACAATTCAAAAAATGAGTAAAACAATGTTAAATGAACAGAACATACCTCAAAAGTTTTGGTGTCACGTCGTAGATACATCCACATATATCCTACATCGAGTTTTAATGAGACCATTCTTGAAAAAGACTCCATATGAGTTATATAGAGGCAAAAAGCCTACTTTAGGATATTTTAGAGTTTTTGGAAGCAAGTGCTTCATTTTAAACACTAAGGACTACCTCACCAAGTTTGACCCAAAGTCTTATGAAGGTGTATTCCTAGGATATTCTCAAAATAGTAAAGCCTACATAGTTTTGAACAAAGAAACCTCAAGAGTCGAGGAATCGTTGAACGTAATATTCGACGAAAGTCCACCTCCCTCTAAGACATCACCTTTGGTAGATGATGACTTAGTTGAAAGTCAAATGGTTGAAAACCAAGAAAATGTTGAAAGTGACAAAGAAGATGAACCGGTAAAAAGAGAAATAGTTAACATCAAAGAAACCAAAAGTCATCCATTAGCAAACGTCATAGGAAAAATTAATGAAAGAACATTAAGATCTAAAGCTCAAAACCAAAGTAATTTCTTTTGTTTTGTTTCAACCGTTGTGCATAAAAATATAAATGAGGCGATAAAAGATGAATCTTGGGTCATAGCGATGCAAGAAGAATTAAATCAGTTTGTTAGGAATGACGTTTGGACATTAGTACCTCAACCTCAAAATCAAACCATAATTGGAACTAAATGGATGTTTAGGAACAAAATGGATGAAAATGGAGTAGTGTCTAGAAACAAAGCTAGGCTAGTAGCTCAAGGCTATAATCAACAAGAAGGTATAGATTATGACAAGACATTTGCACCCGTCGCTAGGCTTGAGTCAATTAGAATATTACTTGTATATGCATGTGCACACGACTTTAAATTATTTCAAATGGATGTTAAAAGTGCTTTTCTAAATGGTTTTATTAATGAGGAAGTTGTTAGTGCAAATATTACGATATTTAAACTAAACGGTTTCTTCGGTTTTAATAATGACAAACATGTAACTTGTAATACATAACGTAAAATGTGCAAGTTACTTGTAAACACAAAACATCAATGCATACTTACATCTACACCTCCCGACGTCTCAAGTATGCTTCAACGAAGTTGTAGATTTCCATCCCGACATAAATCACTCAAGGTATGGACAAACAAATCTACTACTTGACAAATGATCAAAGGATTTTATTTTTCTAAAACTTCACATTTTTAATGTGACAAAATATTTTTTCAAAAATATATTTCACAAATTATTTTTGAATTAAAAAGAAATATTTTATTTTGAAAAATATGTTTGAAAATCCCAACAGTCAAATTCCCCCCAAAACAGCTCCTAACTTCCCCAAATAAACCTTCCCCACTAAAGACAAATGAAGGAGCGTCTACGGCACCATTAAATAGGTACGGCTCCATTAAATTTAACGGATCCGTCGGGTATTTAGTGGAGCCGTGGGTCTGTAACGGTCAGATTTTCCCTTGCCTATAAATAGTGGACCATTCCACACTTCCAACTTGATTTTCCAGTGAGTTTTTCTCTGGTATAGTCCACCTCACTTAAAACACTTTCCTTGATCATTTGAAGAGTCTTAGGTTGTTTAAGAGTGATCCAATCATCCATTCAAGTGATCCTCTTCATTCCTCTTGATTAGCAAGAGAAGAACACAAAGTATCCAAGTAGATACAAAGTGTGGTCATCCCTCTTGATTAGCAAGAGAAGAACACAAAGTATCCTAGTAGATCAAAGTGTTGTCATCCCTCTTGATTAGCAAGAGAAGAACACAAAGTATTCAAGTTGATACAAAGTGTTGTCATCCCTCTTGATTAGCAAGAGAAGAACTCAAGGTATCCAAGAAGATACAAGAGTTGGAGTTGTTAGGTCTTGTAACATTTGTTACACTCTTGATTGTATCATAGCATACATCAAGATTATTTTTCTTTTGTGAGAGAGAGAGAGTCAAGATCATTGTGATCTTAAGAGATAGTGAAGATCTCTTGAAGCCATTGGGCTTGTGTGATTGATCATGTGGATCAAGGGTAGATCGTGGTAGATTGGTGCTAGCTAAGATTAGCACTCGACATCTAGCTTAGTGTCGGAAATAGGATAAGCGACGTGTATGGTGTAGATCGGGTAGATCGTGGTAGATTGGTGCTAGCTAAGATTAGCACTCGACATCTAGCTTAGTGTCGGAAAACAAGTTAAGCGACGTGTACGGTTTTCTCCGCCTAAAGGGAGTTTGTTGATTAGTGAAGTAACTCTCGAGTTGGGTACTCGGGGAGTGGAGTAGGGCGAAGAGGAGCTTCGTGACCGAACCACTATAAATCACCGTGTCCGGTTTGTGCCTTCTAACTTATCTCTTTACTTTCATTTCATTCGTTATCGCTTTATATTTATATTTGCATAGCGTATATGTTTGTGTGGCTAGTTGCTTATGTCATGATTGATTATGTATGCTCCATGGTTTGATTGTGCATATGTTGTAGTTTACTATAGTCATCTCTAGATGCTATAAACTCATAGTTGACACTTTTCATATTACGTCACACTTGATCGGGTGTTTGATACAAAAAGTTTTTAAGTTTTTAAATGGAAACGTATTCACCCCCCCCCCCCTCTACGGTTTCCACAATTGGTATCAGAACCAGGTTACTCAAATTTTTAAAACAAATGGTTTTCAAAATTGAGTACGATCCATGTATCAAATTACCTATGAATGTGATGAAATATGATAAGTAATTAGTTGTCTAATACTTACAAGTTTTGTTGTTAAGTATACTTTGTCATACTAGCTTGAAGGTTTTCTTAAACCACTAAAAGAATAGTGTTTTTAAGTGTCCAGTCATGTTTTCAGAACGAGTCATTAAGTCATGCAGTTCTGAATCAGAAAACAGACCACGGTACCACTAAATATTGTACGGTACTGTTATATTTAATGGTACCGTGGGTTATTTAACGGTGCCGTGCATCTAATTGTCTGTTTTTCATTTTTGGTTCATTTTCAAAAATCCATATAAAATCAACCATGAGTCTGTACGAGTCGTGTCGCCCATCATTTTAAACAATGTTGAGTCTACTTTCATTTGAGAAATAATTTTATGAATTAGTTCTAAATGAAAGCATATTACAGTCCTTGATTTTTGACTAAAGGTCTTCTGGTCACACAGTTTGCGTAAAGTTTTTGTCAAACTGAAAAAGGGCGATTCAACTTTTAAACCTTGACGTGTTTTCAAAGTGACTCAGCAAAAATCTTTGAAATGGGGAGGAAACCAATTCATTGTCAAATAAAATCAAGCTTAGTATACATTGTTATACCTAATACACAAAATGACGATAAGTATTTTTTTTGTGTGTTAAGCTAAATTGCTATTTGCTTATTATAGTTTTCAGGTTTATGCATTTATAAGGCTCATGCTAAATCACTTGCACTATATTAAGTAATTAGTTTGCATTGCATATAGGCATCAACCATTTTTCTTGCATTTGTTGCAAGTTTTCAAAATGGTTCAGTAACCTTCTTAGGAATAGAAACTAAGTTGGTAGATCATGTGTGTCGAAAGATATTGTCTTACACAATTATTTTTCCAAAGGTTTAAGTGTAAAAATTATATCACCCCAAAATACTTAACACTTTCATAAAATCCGTAACATGATCTTTAAAACATTACATCATTTTGTCTTGTTTGACCATGGGTTGTCTAAACAAGATAAAAAGTCATTTTAATACATTAGTACTTAAGTAAAGGAAAATGTATTAAACTTGCATTGATCTAACACACATACAAAATGTTTTAAACATTTAGTATTTTACGTATGTTGTATAAAAATAGTTAAGATAATTATTTTTATACAAATGAGGTGTCGAAAAACTAAGAATATTATACTCAATAATATAAAATAGTTTTTCTTAAATAAAAATAAATGACAATATCAAAGTTGTAACTTAATATGTCATTAACCTCACACATACAACTTGTGTTAGAATAAATGGAACACACTCCTAAAATTTTTATTTCTTTTTAAAAAGGAGTGATTGTGAGGGTCAAGAAAGATCTCGAGTACATATCAATTCATTATTCAAATTATGATTGATATCATTATCGAATCTAATTGACAAGTTTTTGAGTGTGGACATGAAATTGGAGTCATTATTTGTCCAGCTTCAAGATAACATCAAATTATGATGAAAAGTATTATCTTGAATCTACATACTCAATCACACTCGATTGTTATGTAAATAATGACGTCCTCTCAAGACGAAAATAATATGCATCGGATCATAACTCACACTTGTGTTGAAGATGCCATATTGAGTCTTCTTGTCCAATGGTTGTGTTCCAAATATTAAACTAATATGTTTAAAAGATGCATAAAATACACAACCAAGTAGGATTGACAACTTGGATGTTTCATCCGAAATATACAAGTAATTTACATTGCAATGCAATAAGTAAATGGGTCATTTCCGAAAAACCAAACACGAGCAAACAAACAACATATGTAAACTTTGCTCATGAACGACTCAACACTCAAAGTCACATGTCTAGTAAAAGTGTCACACATAATATGTTATTAACTATTATGTAAGTCATCAATCTTTGAGAATATCACATATATTTCTCTTATCAAAAGATTGACAAAGGATAACTTATATCCTATGCATCTTGTTAACAAATATAGGATATTAGAGTTGAATAATAACCTAATACGACATGTGTCATTGCATAAACAAGTAAAATTGGTCATACACTAAAATACTTGTTTCACAAAGCATTCTTAAGAGTGATAAGTTTCTTCTTAGAAAAGCATACTTGTTGAAATAAACAGTATGTCTCATTTCAAATAAAATGCTCACAAGATCTATTGAGGTAAGTAACCTTTACTAGATTCTCACTCAAGATATGCAAAGGAGCATTCTTGAAACACACACGATGTAGTAGATTCTACATTGTATCACATTAGAGTGTCTCTTGGTTCTAGGAAACCAAATCATGTTAAAATAACATGTAACAACTCAACAAACAAAGATGTTGTCCAAGAAATCATAAAATAACACCATCTCCATCAAATAACCTTTAAACCTCAAACACGAAATTAAAAGATTTCGCTTGCCATTGTTAGGAGTTGTGTAAGACATGTCATTTTCTTAACCGACTTTCAAAGTATGGTTAATTGAGTCATATTAGGCCATGTATTAGCGAAATAAGCTAATATCATCTTTGCTACACTTCAATAGGCAAATATAGGAATTTGAATTTTCTAACATGAGAATGACTACTGGAGAACCTATCGCACTAGAAATTCAATTTGACCTAACGGTTGGATTGCTTCCAGGAGAGAAGTTGGGTTCGTGTATAACCCGTAAAAATGGTCGTGTTTAGCCTTAATTAAGCACCACTAGTGATAGTCTCATACTCATTCTCTAACTTGAAAATTTTTCATTCCTACATTTGACTAGAGATAGTTTACATCGGTGAACTTTATCTCCTATTAGGATGTCATCTTAAACAAGTAGTAATTAGGATCTGCCTTAGCAAACCTAGATTGCTTGCATCCCACATACGTGTTTCAAAATGATAACATGTTCTCGTAAGATATGGTTAAATGTCTTCATGATCTTAAATGCTAAATGATTATCATGTTTTACATGATGCTTGCATTTATTCCTTATGTGCATTTTACATGATTTACTTGTAAAGTTTGCACCCACACTATGTCCTTTTGACACATTAGGAATTAGGTATGCCCATCACTATGAACCCTTAGAAGTCATAGAGCCATACACTAGTGTCAAAACCCATAGGTCAAAGTAGTCGCGAAGTTACCCTAATTCCCCAGTCATCACTTCGCCTTCTTCCAAGTAATACACCCTTTTGTCATGGGAAGGTTAGGAACAAACCTAGTAGAACTCGGAGTAGGGTTAACAACTTAAATATTTCATCCGAAATATTCAAGTAAGTTTAACTTGCGATCGCAATTGTTAAATGTCATATCTGAAACATCATACTCAAGCCTTTTAACAACATATGTTAAAACGCTCATCCAAAGGACTCACGAGTTACTATATAAGTAATTAGTAGTTCCTTTCATCCTCGTGTGAATATACACGTCTTAAGATCTCAAACCCTGCTGCTAATCAGCACCATAGGCCTAGCTTTACATCTTTCTAAACCCCATGAAACACTCACGTGCGAAGCACACAGAAACCCTTAAATCAACCAAACCTCTCAACCGAGAATCCCCTTACCATCTCCGTCTAGGTCTAGGAATGATGGAACATTTTCCATAAAACTTATGACTATTTAAATATTTCACTGGAAATATTAAAGTCATCTCTCGTACCCCTCTTATGATTACTTGAATATTTCACTGGAAATATTGTAGTCATCTCGTGCGTCTCGTCTCATGACTCTTTAAATATTTCACTGGAAATATTTAGTCATTCTTTAAATCCCTCTCATGACTATCTAAATATTTCACTAGAAATATTAAGTCATCCCTCACGTTCCTTGCATGATCTCTTGAATATTTCACTGGAAATATTGAGATCATCTATTCTATTTCGTGTCATGACTTTTAGATATTTCACTGGAAATATCAAGTCATTCCCTCGATCTCGTCCCATGACTGTTAGATATTTCACTGGAAATGTCAAGTCATATCCTGTGTCTCGTCTGATGACTTTTTAAATATTTCACTGGAAATATTAACTCATCTTTTACATCCCTCTAATGACTACCTATGTATTTCCTTGGAAATATAAAAGTCATTTCTTCTCGTCCAGTACCGGTCAAAGAATTTATTAGGTATAAATTCTCTCCTCGTGTCGAAAGCGAAGATTTATTCGTAAAATCCTCTTAAACTCCAATGACAACTTAAATATTTCATCCGAAGTATTTAAAGTTTATTTAATTTGCGAAATGCAATTAAATGTCATTTCTCGTTTTCGACAAACGTTCATCGAATCCCAGTGGATTCATTCATAAAGGAATTTATTCGGTATAAATTCTTTTAATCTAAGGTCCAGAAAAATCACAACATATGTGAAATTTCTTTGTCAGAAATCTAATTCTGGGTCAAAACTGACCTCAGCAGGTCACGGTACTCTTTAATAGGGGACAGTATCGTTAATTTTAACGGTATCGTCGGACCGTTGTCTACTGAGACAGTTTATTCTCACTGTTTCAAAACCACTATCGAAACACACTCGATGTAGTCTTGAACCAGAACCGTATCCTATCAGAACAGATTGTATCTATCTTCTGATTCCTAAGCCTTCTTCCCTTTCACTTCCGCATGGTACTAAACACTACCAATGCTTCCGCATCCCACTCATCTCACACACACTTCAAACGAAGAACCATTAGGATACGTTGAGATAACCCTCCTTCATCAACTTAGATAACCCTATAACCTTATCACCTACCTCACAACCCTGAAGATTTTATCTTCTTAACCCTTAGGATATCTCCAAGTAATCACATGCCTCATCTTATAAATATTCTATGAATATTCACAATGATTGAGAAGAGCTACATGACTTCAAAGGTGAAGTTTATTGTATGATATCCACTACTTGTCATGACGTTACTAAGCTCATCGCTTCGGTCAACGTTTGCTTTCCTCTTTATCTTTTACATCTTGCCCGGATGGTCATAGATTAAGGGGGAGCGAAAACACACTCATATAGTCTTTCACCAAACACTCTCAAGAACACACAAATGTGGCTCTTATTCCCTAGGAAACTTCCCTTTAGCTGCCTAGAACTAGGCTGTATAGGAAAATTCGTGACTTCCAGGTCACGGTACCGTTAAATATGCCACGGTACCGTTAAATTTAATGGTACCGTGTGGTATTTAGTGGTACCGTGCCTATGTTTGATGAATTTTCACTGTTTCCTTTAGATCCCTGCATCCCTAACCTCAAACCTGCAATATTTTGCAAACTCACATACACCCTAGGATTCCCTCACTACACCATAGGACTCTAACACCAACTTTAGTTCAAATCCCACAACTCTTGCCTATATAAGGCCTCACTATTGCAAGCTTATCTTGCATCTCACCTTCAAACCTCACATTTACATCATCATCACACTCAACCCTTTTAGCTACACTTCACTCTTGACAGTAATAGTTAGTCTAAGAACCTTAACCCATAGGTCATCACACTCAAACCTTACAACCTTCAACTCATCGATCATCACACACAAACCTTACAATCTTCAACCCTTATATCAATCCCACTCAAACCTTTTTGCTACACTTCACTCTTGAAAGTGATAGTTTGTTCAACAACCTTCAATCCTCACAAAACACATGAAACCCCTTCATGCACCAAATTATCTCTAACACGCAACTAGGATCATCCAACCTAGAAACCTAGAACTTCGTTACCTTAATCCCGTTAGAGATATCCACCAACAATCCTGTTAGGATCACATACACCTTTTCCCTTTCCTTTTGAAATATATCATGCATCTCATTGTCAGTGCAAACGATATATTAACCTAAACCATCCTTTCCCACCTTTCCTCAAAGGGAAAACCAACATCTCCAACCACATCATCATCATCCTCCACCTTTAGGATTCCCACACCCTTACCTCCACCAAGTACATCACAACCTTTAGCTATCACACTAACCCTATCACCATCAAACCTCTTTGGACTTGGCACCAACACATCATCCTTATCACCATCACCATCACCACAACTACTAATGGGTCATCCCATTATTTATCCCCTACGACCACATAACCCAAGTTGTCCTTGTTGTCACCACAACCAACACTCTCTCACCTTATGGAATCATTTAGGTATAACCTATATCGAGTCTACTTTATGGCACGACTTGTCATAATAGTAATCATTTAGAGTATGTCTTATCAACAAACTATCCTTAACTTCAATCATCTTAGGTAGATGATTATGTTGTTCAAAAGGTTTGTTAGAACTTTCCTCCCAATGACAACTTGGAATAAGTCATTTAGTGCGTCAGTCAATGAACGAATCTCGTTCTTGGTTAGTGTGATTGAGTGAACAATTACACCTTAGGTTCTCGGTCGGGTTGGGACACTTATGTGTTAACATAGTTTAACCCATGCATGTCTTGCTATGTGTATTCTATCCCTATAATGTTGCTCCTATACTATTATATATTATGCTGCACGAAGCTAACCCTTGATGTAGGAAAAGCCTTTGTAAGAATTTGATCCATGGATCCGCTAGATACTAAGGTAAATAAACAAGGGGATTAAGTCACCATAGGGGAGCATTGAGCTAGGGGAGCTCGGGAGTATTTGAATACATAGCATGGAGTCGACTTCACAAGTGGTGATAGAAGACTTCACTGGGATGATGCAAGCTCGCCTTTCGGGGGAGAAAGGATAGTAGTGCAATAAGGGGGAGTAGGAAGTAAATTCAAGGAAGCGCTCGAGGCAACTACCTTTTTGATTCGACAAAAGGGGAGAAGGAAGTGTAAACAGGTAACTTTTACATTTTACTATGTATTACGGTTTACATATTTGTCATCATCAAAAAGGGGGAGATTGTTAGTGCAAATATTACGATATTTAAACTAAACGGTTTCTTCGGTTTTAATAATGACAAACATGTAACTTGTAATACATAACGTAAAATGTGCAAGTTACTTGTAAACACAAAACATCAATGCATACTTACATCTACACCTCCCGACGTCTCAAGTATGCTTCAACGAAGTTGTAGATTTCCATCCCGACATAAATCACTCAAGGTATGGACAAACAAATCTACTACTTGAAAAATGATCAAAGGATTTTATTTTTCTAAAACTTCACATTTTTAATGTGACAAAACATTTTTTCAAAAATATATTTCACAAATTATTTTTAAATTAAAAAGAAATGTTTTATTTTGAAAAATATGTTTGAAATTCCCAACAGTCAAATTTCCCCCCAAAACAGCTCCTAACTTCCCCAAATAAACCTTCCCCACTAAAGACAAACGAAGGAGCGTCTACGGCACCATTAAATAGGTACGGCTCCATTAAATTTAATGGAGCCGTCGGGTATTTAGTGGAGCCGTGGGTCTATAACGGTCAGATTTTCCCTTGCCTATAAATAGTGGACCATTCCACACTTCCAACTTGATTTTCCAGTGAGTTTTTCTCTGGTATAGTCCACCTCACTTAAAACACTTTCCTTGATCATTTGGAGAGTCTTAGGTTGTTTAAGAGTGATCCAATCATCCATTCAAGTGATCCTCTTCATTCCTCTTGATTAGCAAGAGAAGAACACAAAGTATCCAAGTAGATACAAAGTGTTGTCATCCCTCTTGATTAGCAAGAGAAGAACACAAAGTATCCTAGTAGATCAAAGTGTTGTCATCCCTCTTTGATTAGCAAGAGAAGAACACAAAGTATTCAAGTTGATACAAAGTGTTGTCATCCCTCTTAATTAGCAAGAGAAGAACTCAAGGTATCCAAGAAGATACAAGAGTTGGAGTTGTTAGGTCTTGTAACATTTGTTACACTCTTGATTGTATCATAGCATACATCAAGATTGTTTTTCTTTTGTGAGAGAGAGAGAGTCAAGATCATTGTGATCTTAAGAGATAGTGAAGATCTCTTGAAGCCATTGGGCTTGTGTGATTGATCATGTGGATCAAGGGTAGATCGTGGTAGATTGGTGCTAGCTAAGATTAGCACTCGACATCTAGCTTAGTGTCGGAAATAGGATAAGCGACGTGTATGGTGTAGATCGGGTAGATCGTGGTAGATTGGTGCTAGCTAAGATTAGCACTCGACATCTAGCTTAGTGTCGGAAAACAAGTTAAGCGACGTGTACGGTTTTCTCCGCCTAAAGGGAGTTTGTTGATTAGTGAAGTAACTCTCGAGTTGGGTACTCGGGGAGTGGAGTAGGGCGAAGAGGAGCTTCGTGACCGAACCACTATAAATCACCGTGTCCGGTTTGCGCCTTCTAACTTATCTCTTTACTTTCATTTCATTCGTTATCGCTTTATATTTATATTTGCATAGCGTATATGTTTGTGTGGCTAGTTTTTTATGTCATGATTGATTATGTTTGCTCCATGGTTTGATTGTGCATATGTTGTAGTTTACTATAGTCATCTCTAGATGCTATAAACTCATAGTTGACACATTTCATATTACGTCACACTTGATCGGGTGTTTGATACAAAAAGTTTTTAAGTTTTTAAATGGAAATGTATTCACCCCCCCCCCTCTACGGTTTCCACAGAAGAGTACGTTGCACAACCTCCTGGCTTTTCTAATTTTAAAAAACCTAATCATGTCTACAAACTTAAGAAAGCTTTATACGGACTTAAGCAAGCACCAAAAGCTTGGTATGATCGACTTAAGACTTTCCTAGTTGACCATAAGTATACCATGGGCCTAGTAGACAACACTCTTTTCACCAAGAAAAAGGGATCACATATTATCATAGTCCAGATATATGTGGATGACATTATATTCGGTTCAACTTGTCAAGAGTTATGCGATGAATTTTCAAAAATCATGCATGACGAGTTTGAAATGAGTATGATGGGGGAACTAAACTTTTTCTTAGGTCTCCAAATAAAACAATTAGAAGATGGGATATTCTTCAACCAATCCAAGTATATAAGGGATATGCTTAAGAAATTTGGTCTTGAAGATTCCAAACCCATGAAAACACCAATGTCTTTCGAAACCAAACTCACCAAGGATGACGAAAGTGAATCCGTAGATAGCACTAAATATAGAGGGATGATTGGTAGTTTACTCTACCTCACGGCTAGTAGACCGGACATTATGTTTAGTGTTTGTCTATGTGCACGCTTTCAAGAAGATCCTAAAACATCCCATTTTGAAGTCGTTAAACGGATATTTAGATATATTAAAGGTACTACACATTTAGGATTATAGTATCCCAAAGGAACAGGAATAGAAACCATAGTGTATGCTGACTCAGACCATGCCGGTGACTATGTCGATAGAAAAAGTACAAGTGGTATTTATACCTTTGTAGGACATTGTCTCACCTCATGGTTTGCTAAGAAACAAACGGCCCTCGCAATATCAATAACTGAAGCCGAGTACGTGTCAGCAGGAAAAGCTTGCCAACAAGCTCTGTGGATGAAACAAGCTCTCGTCGACTATGGAATTGAACTCAACGACATTCCCATTCTTTGCGACAACAAAGGAGCTATCGACCTCAGCAAAAATCCAGTCCAACACGCTAGAACCAAACACATAGAAATACGACACCATTTCCTACGCGACAATGTTCAGAAGGGAAACATCTCAATTGAGAAAGTATCCTCAGAGGACAACATTGCCGACATCCTCAAAAAACCTCTTAAGAGAGAACCTTTCAACTTTCTTAGACTTGGTTTAGGATTAATGGAACCTAGTGAGTAGATAAAACATTAGCTTAAACCTTAGATTAACCAAACACGGCAATAACCAAAATTTCAAGTCTGATCCTGCGGATCCAAACGACAACAAGGGCGGATCCCTTGTTTGGGTTCCGCCGGATCCGCGGCCTACTGAGCAAATTTTTAGTATATTAAACAAACACCCTGTACAGTGTATCACATTCCCCAAAAACATACATCCTACTGGAACTCGACCCTTATCACACCAAACTCAGAAATTAGGTCATTCTCCACAACCAACTTGTGCTTAAATCATCTCTGTAAGTATCCTAATCATATCTAATTCCTATTCTGAGCCTAGGATTTCTGTTTCTTGCACAAAAATCAAAACTTGGGGCTTATGCATATTTCTTGCAAAATCATGAAGCACATTTACTAAATTGCAAAACAAATAATGTTTTTCATAGTTATGAATTGCATCTTATAGGACATTATCATCAAAAAACCCATGAGAAATTTTTACAAAAATCTTCTCACGACTAGGAAAAATGGTTTTTAGGACATTGTTCATACAAATACAAAAACGTTATGTTTTTACAAATCACTTGCATAATGTCTCTTGAATGCTAAAGGGAATATATAACTAATATGTATTTTCAGGTACATTCAATCAAAGCTACATTGAAGTAGGAGCGTTTGGGTTATCTCTTGTTTTATCATAAAACCTGCATTAACAAAATTTTCATGCATCAAAAGGAGTCGAGATAACCACACCTCCACATTGTCCCCATATAGGAACACACCAGAAATATATATACGTATTTTTGATAGTTTTAAACTAAACTATATATTTTTCGTGTTTAGGATAATCATGCCTCCCGCGATAAATTATGACCATAAGGACACCCTCAAATACCTACCTCAACACCACAAAACCAAAGGTCTCACCGAAGATCAAGTCAAAATCCTTAAGGCATTAGAAAAACGTTATGTTCACGAGGGTAGAACCGTAGACCCGTCATTTTTAGAAGAAACCAATATCCGTGAACAATTTGCCGCTATCCAATTTGATAGTCTTCTCGACATAGATGAACCCATTATTCCTAGGTTTATACTTGAATTCTATGCTACCGTAACTCTTAGCTCAGACGACTTTGGATTCACGAATATTCATTTCAGAGTAAACCAAAACCAATTCACCTTCCCTTTAAACCAATTCGGGGAAGTTTTAGGTATTCCAAGTCAAGGAACTTGCTTTTATTCGGAAAAATGGTCATTGTCCATCCTAGATTTCAACCTTGATCGTATCTATCCATACGACACACCCCTAACTTCCAAAGAAATCATCCTTGAACATCTCTTTAATCCTAGAAACAACCCAACTAGGACAAGCCAAGGTAAACAAGTAGATCGAGATCCATTTGCCATGGAGCTCAATGAGCTTAAGCCTCAATTTAAAAAGTTGGAAGAAGTTCTTAGAGCCAATGTCATTAGCACCATAGGAAATAGGGACCATGTCAATGCAAGCCTTTGCTACATGATCTATTGTGTGTCTACCCACCAACAATTCAACTTAGCCTACTATATCGCCAAAAGAATGGCCGATATTCTAGTCTTAGGTACCACCGCCATGCCATATGAGATGCTTCTTACCCGTCTGTTTAGAGCTTCTATACCTATTCCCCGAAACGCTAGTGGTTTCCTTCCTGACTACACCAAAATTCCACACTCCTTTGTTCCTCTTAGTGATCATAGGGTAGCCGTAGCAAGAGGAAAACGTGCTCACCCTCCTACCTCATCATCATCATCATCATCAGCTAGTGAAGAAGATGGTTTGCCCAATTCTAGGATTCCTCCACCCGAATACATGAGTCAACTTCCTACTTATGAGAACCAATCCGAAGAATTTCGACAAACAAAAGGAATGATGAAGAGTTTAGGACGGTGGATCATGAAACTCAACAAGAAGATGAACAAAAAGTAAGGGTTAGGGAGTGTTTGGTATAAGACATTTTCAAACAATGATGTGATAAACCTGTAGGATATTATGTTGGTAATTAACTTTTATGTGAACTAACATAATGTTGCAAGATGATAACACTTGTTGTTATCGATTTTCTGTGTTTAAGCCACCGTTTGGCTTAACCCTCTTTTATGGTAAGTTATTATCATCGGATTAATCTATGTATAAACGTGTGTTAGAACCTGTATTTTTAGTTCTATTCTGTCACATATTATTAGTTACATATGTTTAGGGAGAATTTTCGGGATTTGAACGGGTAACGCAAAATTTGACAATCTCTCTGTTAAGAATTAGCACTTTTGCACGGCGGATATGGCGGAACCAAATTCTGGGTTCCATCTGTTGAAATTTATGGCTCCGCCAAAATACAACCTGCGGATTCCGCGGAACCAAATTTTTGGTTCCTCCTTTGTTATCGATTGGATCCGCGAACTCCAATAGTAACTTTTTCAAAATTACCGACTAATCCCGATCCTTAGATTGTTAATTCTAGTTCTTAAGAATATCCTCCTGATAATTAGGCACCTTAGTATGATTTAGGAACACTTAAACCATAAGATACCCATTTCCCACCAAAATTTGAATATTCAAATTCTCATCCAAGTTACCTATCTGCCACACCCAAGGACCCCTCTACTTGGTTCCTTGGAATCCGTGAATCAGCTTTTTACTCACCCTCTGCATGAACCTGCATATCTTCATGTCAACTCCATTTTTATGGATTGACTTTGATAAAATGACAAACTTTATCTTGCTCCAAGTCATTGGAAATCAACACATAAACACCAATGTCCATAAACCTCAGAAACTATATATTAGAACCTTTAGATAATCAAATCACATACCTTCACCAACATCTCTAGGTATTAATTCTGCATTCCTAAAACAACCATCTCATAATGCATAAATCAAATAACTCCTACATGCCCAGACCACACAAAAGGACAACACGAATAAGTGTCAGACCGTATTGGTTAATAAATCCCACTCCTAATGTAAACTTCCCTACCATATCCACTACTAACACTACACCAATCATAACTCCAGTAGTTAACATATCATCACCTACTTCATCTCAACCAAGATCACCATCACCTACTCCATCTCAACCAAGATCACCATCACCTACCATAACACCAGTGGATACCACACCACCATATGCACCATCTCCAGTGAGAAAATCATCATCACCTCATCATTCACCCAAACTTTAACCCAATGATTTACTTGCCACACTCCAAGCCATTGATGAATCAATGTGGCTCAACCAACCAACTACTCAAGGCAATGAGGAACTTGATCCTCTCAACGCTTCTTCAAACATGATGGACTCTCACTTACGTGATACAAAGGATTTAGAATCTATTTGGCTTACCTCCATCATATCTTCATCAAATCCAACCAACCCTCCGCAATAGGCACTTTTAGGTTCTTCCTAGTCTCCTTTTATAGGATTTTTTAGGATTGTTTTAAGACTCCTCTTTTTATTGTAACATCATGTTTTGTGACTTATGTCATAAACAATTCTCAAATAATGGATGTTATATTTATGCTTATAGGTGATCACTATTTGGCATAATATCTTGGTTTGTTTGATTTACTAACATTATTTTATGGTTGGTTTGAATTCTCATAATGATTTGAACACTTACATTTAGGTACATTTTTTTGATCAGACACGTATTTTTGACTTTTTTAAGTAAAATGGGTTGAACTATCATGCTTGGTTGACCTATACATATGCATTATGCTACTTGGTTGGATTAATTCACAACTAACCTTTGTTTTGTAGCTTTTCTCAAACCTTGAATCATATACGTTGGTACCCTTGCAACGGGGAGTATAGATCGAGGGGGAGTATATCATATACTAACTCATTATTTTGTAGCATTTCTCATCCTTGAAACGTATACATTGGTACCCTAGCAATGGGGAGTATACATCGAGGGGGAGCATATCATATTCTAACCATTTGTTTTGTAGGATCATGAATCATAACCTTGGCACTCCAATTAGGGGGAGTATTATCCAAGGGGGAGCTTAAAGTTCTCAAAATTATTGAATCATTCTTAGTACTCCAAATTAGGGGAGTAATAACCAAGAAATATTCACCACATTCCGCTACGCATATCTTCTTTTTGTTTCAACAAAAAGGGGGAGATAGGATTAAGTTCATACATCACTGTGAACATCACAGTACATATTTTTATGCTTAAAATAGTTTTTACAACTTGCATAAAACTAACTTAATCTATATTTTTAAAAAGACTTTCACTTTACTTATTCCATTGCTTAAAAATAAACTTTATGTTTTGTCATCAACAAAAAGGGGGGGATTGTTAATACAAATATCGTCCTAAAAACGTTATTTATATTTTACGATCTTTGCTTTATTTTGTTAATGACAATTATAAGGTTTATCTTTAGCAAAGCATAAGTATATGTTAAAGTCTTTTACATTTTAGTAACAAGCCTTTTAAAACACATTTACATATTACATAACCACTAGGAATAATGTTACATACATTTTATATTTACATGTTTTACTTTTATTTCTTAAATTAGAAATATTAACATGACATCATGACATACCTCATTTTGATATCTTGAGGATTTGGGAAATATTTTGGAAAGATCTTTAAGTAACAAAGTTGACTTTGTAAGATCTTGACAAGACTTGGCATGATATAGAATGATATGGAAAGATTTGTAAAAATCTTAGCTGTCATGTTTCCGCGGAACCGAACAACTACAAGGGCGGATCCCTGATATTGGATCCGCCAAATCCGCCAGTTGTCCTCTCAGTTTTGCCTATAAATAGCAAGTTGATCACTCAAGGGCAACTATCACTTACATAGCATAAATTATACATTCATTCATTTATACATTACTAACCCATTTCATTCATTCACTTCATTCTTAGTGATCTTTCTTTTTGTAGCAAAAGAGATCAAGCATCAACAAGCTTCAACACTGTGTTGCAAGTCTTGATTAGTTAGTTACTGTGTGATCTAGTAGAGTTTACATATCAT
Organism: Artemisia tridentata subsp. tridentata; assembly: GCA_021014915.2. Classification (NCBI taxonomy): domain Eukaryota; kingdom Viridiplantae; phylum Streptophyta; class Magnoliopsida; order Asterales; family Asteraceae; genus Artemisia; species Artemisia tridentata. The sequence goes on from CP139505.1 coordinate 162,421,060, forward strand.
TGTTATACCATTCATTCAGTAGTGATCGGTTAGTGTTTTAGTCCTCAAAACACATAGAGAGTCGGGAGTGGTTGTATCCTTGTCAAAGAACCAACGGGAGTGGTTGTACCCTTGTAAAGAACCCGGTGTTTAGCTTAGTACCGGATAAAGTGTAAGCGACGTGTATAAAGGTTTTCTCCGCCGAGAAGGGAGTTTGTTTCTTAGTGAAGAAAAAATCTCGAGTTAGAGGCTCGAGGAGTGGAGTAGGGCAAGGAAGAGAGTCCTTGTAGCCGAACCACTATAAATCTCCGTGTTGTGGTTTGATTGTTCCTTTCCTTACTTACTTAACTTATATTGTTTGTTATTGTGTATTTACTTTGAAATCACGTTAAGTCACAAAGCGAATTAATTTTAAAAAGGCAAAAACTATTCAACCCCCTTTCTAGTTTTCCACAGATTGGTTTATGAGATAACTAGTGATGTATTTCAATTTGTCGTTTTTGATATAGAGTGTAAGTTATCATTGTTCTGAATTTCTTCTTAGTAGTGTAACGTGCGTTTAATATGTTGAATACACATGAAGTGTTTATGTTCACAAAATTTTGAGATTTCCGAAAAGTCAAGTAGAGGATCACCCTGGACATAACTCTAGTACAACTATTCCCAATATTTGAAAATTTTAAGTTGAACATAGGTAGTCAGTCTATGTTTAACTGTCCTTAGGTTAAATATAAGTGACTAGACTATATTTAACTGAGGTTCGATAAAATTTTCAAATACCTAAAATAAGTATATTTGTGATATGTCCGTCTTTTGTGATTGCCCACACGGGCTGGAATCATAGACATTTTAAAATGAAAGTCTCGGAAGAGAACTTGATGAATGTAGAGAAAGTTGCTGAACTTCAGCTTTTGTAGATGATGAATCAAGTTTCCACTACAAAGGCATTGTAAATCCACTCAGTCCCAAGTCTCGCCCATATAAGACTTGCAACCTGTGTGTTTACAACCCACTGCTAACATAGTATAGGTACATGATTAAAGAAATGTGGTTATGTCGTAATGCCCTAAAGTAGGCATACGCAGATGTATTTAGTTCTAAAGTGATTGAAAGTATGTCAAGTGTATATATATATCAATATACCAATGAGTAGTATAAAATACCTAGAATTTACATAATCGTCTGGAAGATGGAAGGCACGGAGAGCGAAAGGCTATAAAATGTTTTTGTGAAAAAGCAGCTATAGTTTAGGTCTCAATTAGACCCGTTTCTTTATAACTATAGCTCTGATACCAATCTGTAACAACCCCAATTTCGTGATACGCAGCGGAATTCAAACTGAGCGTTACTTCATGGCATAACAGTTATAATGATAGAAAAAGATCTCTAGTTGAGTCGTTTTAAAAGAATTTTCATTTCGAATATTAGAGTTTACAAAATGAGGTCCCAGTAGTTGTAAGATTCACAAAATGAGTTTCAAATTGATAATAAAGTTTATAGCCTTCTTGATGTATCCGTGCTCCTTCGTGCCATCCTCGCTCATAAGGTTGGTGAGTTCGTAGAGTTTATAAGTAAAACAGTTGATTTCAATAGTTTCGAGAGTGAAGTGATAAATAGTAATAGCAATGTTGATGAAATAAGTAGTGAGTTACGGGTAAAAACCATAAGTAATTTGTATGAAATCAGTTGAACGCAAGTTCAAGTTTAAGTTATATGCCTGAAATGTAATAATAGTAGTATCGTATCATGACTGTGGTACTCTTGTAAATCTGTATATTGCCCTAAGTCTCATGACACACAAACGTTAACAATGTACTGCACAAACGGCATGCAATGTACCGCACAAACGGCATGTAATGTACCGCACAAACGGCATGTAATGTACCGCAGAAACGACATGTAATGTACTGGTGACTTAGGAAATATAAATCAGGTATAGCATACATAAAATAGTACTTGTGAAAGTAAAAGTAAGTATTTGAGCATGTATCTCCTCTAAAGAGTATAAAACAAGTATTAAAAGAGTAGGGGCTACGACTCACCTTGTGTGTAACTGGCAAGATGGTAAAGTGAAATCAAATGAAATTACAGACACGGCTCCAATACAGGACCTGGATAATAGTTAAGTCTGAGAATTTGGTATTTGTGACTTAATATGATCATTGAGTGTGAAAATGTGTAACAAATAATGAATGGGTGTGTGATATGAGTGTGATATGCTTAAAATGCTTAAAGCTCAAAAATAATATTATACATAATATTACCATGTTTTTATGTTATTTATTCGATAAATATCGTTTCCTCGAGTGTCGTTGAATAATACGTTAAGTTTATTCGTTAAGAGTGCGTTAAATAAATATAAACGTAACGAATAAAAATGTACTGAAACGAATAATAAAGGTACGTATGCAAATGAAATATGCAAAACATAAATAAAAATAAATATAAGAATTTGTTACTGTCCAGTCCTTGTACTTTCCCAGAATGTACACTTTATACCCTAACGGTGTAGGTTTTGCACCGTTAGTCCTCCGTTAGTCCAATATTACAATTTAAGTCCAATAAAGGTCAGATATTACATTTCTACCCTTTGGTTTACTGTTTTTAACAATTTCCAACCCTTGTTTACTAAAATGACAATTTAGAACCCAAGTTTGCTAAGTTGGTAGTTTTAGTCCCTAAGGTTGAAACATTTTGCAAAGTTAGTCCAAAAATCACAAAAAGAGTTGGAATCGATTTCTAAAAGTTCCAATAAGCTCATATAGCTTATTTAAGTCAAAATGATCAGCTTAATTTCAAAAGTGCTTATTTTTCCATATATTGGGCCTTAACGTGATACAAACCAAGGCCCAATATCATTTCTCGATTCGTTGGGTCTAAAAGAGTTTTGGGCTTTTTGTTGGGCTTATTTAATCATCACAAAAACATGTTCCAACGGCTTATTCCTCAGCTTATTCACAAAAGCTTAATGGGCTTATCACTTGATTCAAGCCCAATTCGATAAGTATATACATATAAAAATTGTTTGTGTGGCATTAGGATTGACTTTTAAAAAGAGCTTTCGAGAGCATTTCGAGGGAAACTCCAAACATGAAATTGTTAGATGGTCATGTAGGGAATTAGGTCGAACAATAGAAATGACATGTTGTGTGTTTAATTTCAATTATATTGAGACCATTTATAGGTCGATCGTCACATGTACTAAATAATAAATATGACATATATATAAGAATTAATAATATGCGACATGGTACAAGATGGAAATGAAGTTCAAAATGGAATGTAATGAATATGTAAACGTAATATAAGTGTGTATATCGTTTTTCTAGCCATCCATCATAGGAGGTCAAATGATTTCGTACGAAGAATAAATAAAAAAAAACGTATAAATGAATAAAATGAGTATTCGATTGAACCAAAATATAAAATGATGCATGATATGTTTGGAATGTTAAGAACGAGAAAGGTTAGAAATCACTTACAACACCAAAGTAGTAGGTTGTTATACATTTAGAATGATCAATAGCTCGGATATGGTACTCTTCACTCGTTACACGATCATAAAAGGTTTCAAATAGCTTAAGTTGGTTCGAATGAGTATAGGAAATTACTTCTGATCTTCAGTACTCGAATGAGAAGTGAAAACCAAAAGAAATCTTGTGATAAAAATTGAGTATGAAAGGAAAATGAGATATGTATGCATGCATGATATCTTTGTGTATATATAAAGGAAGGATTGCAAGTTGTGGTGTGAATGGGATTCATGTAGGAAACACATATGCATGTGTATGTGTATAATCGGTACATGTATGAGTATATATATATATATATATATATATATATATATATATATATATATATATATATATATATATATATATATATATATATATATATATATGATTTATATTGTAAACTATGCTCACCACTAGCTCAATCAGTATAATGTCAGGAATCTTATGATTTTAAAAAGATATTCAAGATATAGATGGCTAGATAATGTGTAGGATACGACTTGGTCGAATTGTGTACAAGTTGTATACGTACGTATGTTGAGTTCGACATTTAAAATGTCCCAACGACTTTGCAGTGTGACCAACGTGTAGGAACATGCGTGAAACAACATTGTAAAATCATAATCGACTAGAGAAATGTAAAAGAGCTAGGTGATACTTAGTTTGGATCGAATTGGTTTAATATGGGCAAATATCGAATGTTTTGTACATGTCTCGAAGGCAAGTTACTTTGGGTCTCATTTTATGGTCAAACCTTTGTAGATTCTTTAATGTGTAAAGAATTAGGTTTTATAAAAATTCGTATATGTTACTTGTCGAATTTAAGAGAAATCAATGCAAAGCTTTTCATGTTAAGTGGATTTGAGAATAGAAGAAATTTGAAAATTAAGTTGGGCCATGAATAGTGTCGGACTGAAATAATGGTTAAGAATCCGTTTGGTGTCTTATTGAGTTTTGGATTTTCGTGGCGCGTGTGAGTTCGTTCCGATATTTGGTGAATCACGTATTATAATGTAGTAATTCAAAAGTTCAAATTTGCTCATAAAAATTGTTAAGTGAATAGTAACAGTATGTTAATTCTAGATTAACGTTTACTAATGACTAGGGAATTTTACGAGTTGTTACACTTCGTGATTTAAATACTTACCGTTAGCGATTACCGGGACCAAAACTCACTCAGTAAAGGCAAGATAATTATCTAAAACTCTTAACCTCCTCATTTTTCCCTATGTGGTGGTTTAAATGAGTCACCATAACACATGTCATGGTGATATAACATCTTTGTTTAGATCATTACATGTGTAATACTTAATCCTTAAGTCTTAACTAACATATACTAAAACTTCAACTTTAATAGAACACTAAACACATTGAAAAACTTGCACCCCCCCCCCTCTCTCTCTCTCTCTCTTATATCCCTAATGACTTAAAACCAAAGGCACTTCTCTTATATTTTGTAAGAAAGTTCATGTGTTCTTGATAAAAGCTAGCTTTTGATCTTATTTTATCCGAGTTTTCAAGAAAGAGTCGTTATAATCTTCAAATAACTTCAAGTCTCCAAAAAGACTTTGTTATTATCTTCAAATAGTTTCGGGTTTTCAAGAAGGCGTTGTTATAATCTTCAAGTAGCCTCGGGTTTACGAAGATTACAAATTTCACGTCGAACCTCCGCTTATATTCCCTTTTTCTTATAAACAAGCATTCTATATTAAGGTAAGTATTATAAACTTTAAATACTTATGAACTTTTATTTAATTATTTAGTGTTTTATAAACTCTTAATATGTCATATAATCAAGTAAGTAAAATATATTTTTCACGTATTAAGTACTATGTTAGTAGGGAGCTTCATGTGAGGGGCTTCATTTGGGTGAACGTACTGATGAGTTGTTGGATTTACGATTTAAAGTGTCCTAGCTCCTCGAACGTTTACTACATGACCTCTAAATTATGGTGGCCCGAACAGTAGTGCGATATTTAAACTAAAAACTTTTCACAAGCTAGCAAGCCATTTTTATAATGACATAAACAAATACTATAACTTACAAAGTACAAAATCATGATCGATATAATAAACTTAGATAGATTTATTTACATTTTCCTTCATTACTTTAAAACCTAAGACTCGATATCATATTTTAGGTTTCTCATAGAAGTTTCCACGGCACGTCCATCATTTTCATTATATATTTATCATCCACTCACGGTGAGTCATAGCCCCGTTTCTATACTTGTTTTATAAATACTTTGGGGGAGATACATGCTCAACTACTTTTAATTTCAATCTCGATAATTTGTAAACTGTATGTTTTATCTGAACTAAATGTTTATTTATGCTAAATAACATTATTGCCATACTTAGAGTTTCTATATCATGCACCATTAAGCACTATGCGTAGTGAGTACAAATATTATGGTTAGATTTATTGGGATTAATGTAATCATTAAGTTGACTCAGTTAGAGCAAACAAATGCAACAAACATTTGAGAACACTAGGTATAACAACATATTACTTACTAGGCTATGATTGCAACAATTATTCCAATTTCTATTAGTACGAGATTTATATTTTGGTTTTCATAAGAATAGTGCAATAACAAACAATTTTCAATGTTGTGGGTGTATAACAATGTAACCCACGATGCTACGGACTTGGTCCAATTACGATTCTACGGACTTGGTCCAATTACGATTCTACGGACTTGGTCCAATTACGATTTCATATACTTGGTACAAACTATGTGATCTAATTGACTTGGTGTAATCTCGAAACTAATAGAATTGGTTTAATAACAAACCAACGGACTTGGTACAAATGTGAACCAACCAGAAACCAGTAAACTTAAGGTTTCGATGTCAGAAATTTAGTACAACGGAAACACTACCTATATGTGATATTGTATTTAGTACAATAGTCATACACTCGGAATACTTGAAATTTACATTTAACATTTATAATTACTTGTTACAAGGATTCACTTATAAAGGTTTTCACAATTATTTCAACAAACTCTATGAACTCACCAACCTTTGTGTTGACTGTTTTAAGCATGTATCTCAGGTCCATAATGATCGAGGCTGGCACGGAGGAGCACGAATACTCAAGAAGGCTATAAATTTTATTATCATTCGAAAACTCATTTAATGTAATTTGTAAACCTTGAAACTACTAGGACCTCATTTTGTAAACTATGATATTTATATAATTCGAATGATAAATCTTTTAAAATGACTCAATTATAGTTTGTTTTCTATTGTTATAACTGTTGTGCTATGAAGTAACACCCAGTTTGAATTCCACTGCATTCACGAAATTGGGGGTGTTACAGTTACGACGCAAGATGGAAGAAAATGTTAACGAGAGTTCTACGAGTGTAACTATTCTTAAGGTTACACCGTAGAGAGGTTACAAGTGGTGGATAATATACGCTTACGAAGACTTATGGCGTAAGTTGGTCATCGGACTTACGTTGTAATTAATACCTTGGGCGCAAAAGAGTTGAAGTCAGATGGCTAAAGTTGGGCAACTTATAAATTGAGCAAGGACTAAAAGATAGAACATCAAGAACGATCAAGGGCCTTTTGTTTACAAGTGGCATGAAGTTTAATTTAATATCTAACACATTTATGTGTTTGTGTGGTGTTTGGTAAGGAAGTAAAGAGAAAAGAAAAGCACAAGGATCACTTTCACAAAATATTATAAATACTAAACGAATGAAATAGTTGATGCATCTTTTTGGGGAATTCTCTGCCGACGCAAGCCAAAGAAGAGACAGGGATGATCGGCTTTATTTTGTGGGGCAAACCCTTTTGGGTTTTGCTCCGGTACTCTACTAGGGGATCGATAGCATTGACTAAGCACGATTTGTAAATGATTTCAACACTTTTAGTTGATTTTAATTAATTATTTATTTTAGATTTTGTTGCGGTTGATATTTATTGTGCTTTAATCATTGTTTGCCGTTATTTAATTGATTTATTATCCCTTTAGTAATTGTGTGATTTAATTATTGATTCGTGTAGTATGTTTGCCGACCCTCGTGTTCCTAAGTTAGGTATAGAAAATAGAGTTAATTGTGTATTGGTAGTACGTGACCATCCAAACCCAATATGCATGATTGACTAAGTGATGACCATTCCTTAGTAGTTGGAATTGACCAAAGGACAACCCCTAGTATGAAGACCTAGCATAGAAGTGTGAGCACGTTAGTAATAGGTTACTAGCGTAAAGTATTCTTCCCTTTAAAGGAGTTTACTAAAGTATATCTCTCGAATCAGTAGATATTTCACTAGCCTATCGTTGACTCCTCGCATTTTGGTAGTGTTAAAGCTAGGTAGTATCTATTAGGCTAGTTAGTGTTGACCATAGAAAGCTAGCCGAGTAGGTTGAGAGGTTGTGTAAGAATTGACCAAATGACTACACAACCCTTGCGTAAGAATCAACCAAAGGACTACCTACACTAGATTCTATACGTAAGAAGTACGGGAAAAATCTTGAGTGGACCAAGCCTTGGATGAAAGTTAAATAGGTCTAGAAGACAGTTGGCACTTAATGACTATGAATAGACTACCAACGAATTGACCAAAGGAGTTTGGAGTATAGGATTATAGGTTAGGCGATTTGACCAACTGAGCCTAATGACAATAAGCACGTCTAAGAAAGTACATTAGATCATGACAATTATCATCACCATTAGTTGTTTGCTAGGAAACCATCTCACTAGATCATCCAGGACAACTAAATATAATTAACAAATTCGTAACAAATAATGAGTCCTTTACTACTTAGGAAGAATATCATTTTAATTAGATAACTAGAGATCACTAACCGTTCCTGAGGATGACCTCGGACTTATCATTCCCTCACTACGTACGACCGGGTACACTGCCCGTTAGTATATGTGTAGATCAGTAGGTAGTCGAGTATTATAAATGTAAAACCTGATCTCGCGTATCACAAACATTTATAATTGTAGAATTTTGATTGAAATGCGAATCGGAATTGGGAGCAAGAATTGTATGAATATGTAAAATACAAAAAAAAATGAGTATAGATGATCACTTCTAAGTGGTGTATAAATTTCGACAAAATTCGGTTACGTCCATCTGTGTGGGTGATTACTTCTGTGTATTTGTGTGAGTGTTTTAGAGTGAATAGTCGTTAATGGGTGTATTGTGTGTGCGCTCTATTTTATTTATCTAGTAAGACTATTGTGACGACATTCGGCGACTAATACTTGGGCATAAAAGCCATGATTTATCCTTTTTGACGACTAAGACTTTTTGACAAATAACCTTTTTTTGTACATCAAGTTTTCCCTTGCACGGTGTCAATTGAGATGCTAATGGTTGCCAGACATCGGAAAATCATCTAGTTGCCACACAAGCGACAATTTTATTAAATGAAAGTTTCATCCCTCTACGTCAAATAAATGTAACCCAAACTCGATAACAAATAATTCATGGTTACTGTTTTTGTTGACGATTTTTTTTATATATTTTGATTGAAGCCTTAATAACGTCTTGGATGAAGATTATATTAACAGTAAAATTAGTGGCTGGTATGGGTGATTATGGCTATGTCAAGCGGTTAATAGTTATCACCAAGAAAAAGTCTCAAGTCTTTTATATTTTTTTGTCTCATCATTAAAGTAATTATCATTATTGGAACTCGTAACTAGAATTCACCCCATATAATGTAAAGGGATAGGTTATTTGGACCCCCCATTTTACAAGTAATAATCCCATGTTATTGTTATTATTATTATTATTATTATTATTATCATCATCATTATTATAAAACTGTGAAACGGAAAGTGCGGAACAAAAAATATAAAGTTTAACAAGTCAAAAGTATTAAACTGGCAAAAAAAAAAATGAAACAGAAACTGATAAAAAAACTGTGTTATACTATAAACATTTGTCAAAGAGGATGGAAATTATTGAAATTATAAATTATGCGGGCTAGTGTGCTAATAACACAACCCTCATGTAAAAAATATAAATTCCTTTTTCCTAAATCTCGTGTCTTTATTCTCCATCTAAATTCAAATAATAAAGTAGGGATAATGGTTTCTAAATGTATCGAAGTTGTCACTTTTTAATGAGTTGTGTATCATTCTATTTTTTTCCTAACTAATGTATCGAACTTGCTAATCCCACCTATCTTAACACTTAAAGAGGTTTTTGGTTAGAATAATTACATAAATCATCCTTGTGGTTAGACCCAAATTGCAAGTTTCATCCTAACGACCATTTAGCCAATGATTTTTTGCAACGTTATTCCTTTATACTGACGGAAGTTTCTAATTAACTCAAAATTTGGTTTTCTTAAAACTGATTCTTTTCTACGCGGTTTTATACGCGGTTTTATACACGTTTTACACACGTTTTTACACACGTTTTTATACACGGTTTTACACATGTTTTTATACACGTTTTTATACATGTCTTTATACATGTCTTTATACACATTTTTACACACGTTTTTATACGTGATTTTACACACGTTTTTAAACAAGTTTTTATACACGTTTTTAGACCCATTATATACACGTTTTTATATATGTTTTTATACACTTCTTTATACACATTTTTATACATGGTTTTAATACACATTTTTACACACGTTTTTATACACGTTTTTTATAAAAGTTTTTTTATACATTTTTATGCATGTCTTTATACACGTTTTTGTATACATTTTTATGCATGTCTTTATACACATTTTTATATGCGGTTTTATGCACGTTTTTATACACATTTTTATATACGTTTTATGAACGTTTTTGTACACGTTTTTATACGCCATTTTACACACGTTTATATACACGTTTTAATACATGGTTTTATACGCAGTTTTACATACGTTTTTATACACATTTTTATATACGTTCTTATACACATTTTTATATACGTTTTTATACACGTTTTTATACATGATTTTTATACACATTTTTACACATATTTTTATACACGTTTTTATACACGTTTTTAATTATATACGTTTTATACACGTTTTTATACGCGATTTTACACATGTTTTTATACACGTTTTTATATGCATTTTTATGCACGTTTTTATAAATACGTGTATAAAAACGTATATAAAAACATGTATAGAAATATGTATAAAAACGTGTATAGAAACATGTGTAAAATCATGTATAAAAACGTATTTAAAATCGCGTATAAAACCATGTATAAAAACGCTTTAGTACACGTGTATAAAGAATGTATAAAAACGTATATAGAAACTTGTGTAAAACAACGTATAAGAACGTGTATAAAGACGTGTATAAAAACGTACATAAAAATGTGTATAAGAATGTGTATAAAAACATGTATAAAAACCGTTTGTAAAACCGCGTATAAAATCATGTATAAAAACGTGGATAAAAACGTGTATAAAAAGTGTCTAAAAACGTGTATAAAGACATGCGTAAAAATGTGTATAAATATAACGCCCTAGAATTCGGATTAACTTTTTAATTATCTACTTTAATTATACTAAAAGTTAAATAAATAAATAAATAGTAATATAAATGTAATATTGGGCCAATTGGTTAAAAAAAAATGTTTTGGGCTTAGTTTTTTATTTAAATCCATACACCACAAGCCCAACTAGAATTTGATAAATCCATTAAAAAAAATTATGTTTCTTCGCCCCTCCCATAATCGAAATACAGAAAAAAAGGAAAACCCTAGCCTCCATAATTGTTTGTCATCAATAACTCAAGATCAAGATTTGTGGTAATCCCGCGAAGGTTTGGTATGATTAATCACCTATTTTCTTTAACATCTTTTGTTTTTAATTTTTTTTTCATGTAACTATAATTGATGGATATGATTAGGGCTTATTAAAATCCCAGTAATTAAACATGTTTTATCATTAAAACATAATTAGGGATGTGTTAGAGGTTTTATCTTGCGTTGGTTAGGGTTAGGGTTTTGTTTGTGATGCTGTGCAGAAATTGGGTCGGATTGAGGGATGTCTAAACTGATGATGCCATGTGTTTTTGGGTGATTTTTAAGTCTAAACGTAAGTACTCTTTGTCAAGTCTGAAAATCAGTTGATGTTTTTGAATTTTATTTTTCAAACCACAAGGAGTTAAGAGCCCTCCTTTTACAGTGGCGATAAATAAGTTATGTGTGACTTCATGAAATTTTTGAGGATTTTTCTGAAGTGTCGAAATGGGTTAATTAAAGGCAAACTTTCTGTGTGTATCTGCAGTTAATTTTCTGGGTAGGTCTGGAAAGATGATTTTTGTAACAGTACTTGCACTTGCTAATAAAATCTATGAAATTTTTTGAAGACACTAGACTAATATGGGAATCACACATAATTATATCATAATTTTTGGAGCTTAAATGACAGGGATGAAAAATCATAAGAAACTGGTCTAGAATTGCTATATAAACTCTAATTTGGTAACTATAGGTCCTAAACCTAATTTTGAACATATGAACCCTAGTTTGGTCATTAATTGATTTGAATACAATCTAAACCGTTTATTTAACTTATTATCATTAGTAAACCTAAATTTGATTGATTCCGAATGTTACCCTAAAGATACTAAATTTAGAAAGTTACTAAATCTGGAAACTTACTAATTATGAAAACTTGCTAAATATGAAAAGTTACTAATTGGGGAAACTCACTTAATTCGGAAAGTTACTAATTCAAGAAAGTTACTAAATATGGAAAATTACTAAATATGGAAAGTTACTAAATATATAAAGTTACTAAATTTGGAAAGTTGCTATAAAAAGCAGGAAACCCTAATATGTCAGTCTGAACAGCCATAAGTACTGAATCAGTAATAACTTATGAAATGGTTCTTAAATAATAAGCCGATCATTAATTCGTGTAGATTCGCTGAAGAAGGAGTAACTTCCGATCATTGTGTTTTCTGATATGGTTTCGTTGCGGTTTAAGGTACAGATATTCCGTCCTTTAACAGTAAGGGCATCCATTGATATGATTATCCGTTATTACCTTTGATATCCGTTTGGTTATTCGTTCTGATATTTGAATGGCTATCTCATTTTGATATTCGTTGGTTATTCGTTTGATATGCTTCAGTTCAGTATTGGATATGATTGATCCACGGCGTCCCCTTCTGTTCCATTATGATATTTGTGCACATTGGCCATTATGATATGTGCATATACCTGTCATGAGCTGGTGTATATATATGATTTGTTTTGCAGGGTGCGTATGGATGCATCTTAGGGAATCTATATCTGTATCTGGTGATTGGTAGGTGTGTGTTCCTACACCCCATCACATTCTGGTACATTGTGAGCTAGCTACTCCATGTACAACTTTGGAATTGACGGTATATGATTTGTGATATGATTGTGATATGATTATTTGGCCTATTCATGTATCATACTTAGGCAGTTGGGCAATGCACTCCAATCCTATATTGATTGATATTTGTTATGCACTCTGATTCAGTATCTGATTCATATGCGTTTCGTATTCTATTTCATCTGACATTTTCTCAGCATGCTCTTTCCCTTTCCTTGATTTGGCATCATTTGATTCGTTATTCGCTTGATTATCGTATTTTCAGTTATTTGTTTATATCTGTTCATTGGTCTTTTTAAGCTCAGCCGCATTTCTTTTCCTGCGGCAGGTTTTAGGTTGGAAGCTGGGGATTGAGTGAAGTGTGCATAGGAGCTCTTAGTGGACCACCCTGATGATAGATCCCATTTGCATTTGGATTAGACTTTGGAGTTATCTACCATTTAGATTTGATTCAGATTTGTATTCTAGTTTGATAGTCAGTATGATTTAGACTTATTATGTCCTTAGTTTCATTTTGAACTTTTGTAACCTTAGTATTTATAAAAGTCTTCCGCTTGCGTTTGTTCTGTTGACACCATAATGTGGCATTTTGACCCTTGTCGGGTTGGGGTGTTACAATTATGGTATCAGAGATCAGGTTTCGACTTGTAGTACTTAAGTTATGACCTATGGAGATTTGGCCCTTAGGTTTGCACTATAGGAGCTTACGAGACAGCCTTTGAAATTTTGCTTTAGGTTTCCCTAGCAGAAACTTTAGTTATGACTAGTGAGGATTGGGTAGATTATATGATAAAGAATTTGTTAGATATCTTTCTTCCGCACCACTCTGATTTGTGCCTCTGCTTTAAGCTAAGCCTTTATAAGATCATTCATTCCGGAGATTTAGAAAATTTATCAGGATACGCAACATAAGTTTAGTGATCAAATAAGTTTAGAATGCTTTGAGAATTTTGTAGTAATGCCTTTCAGGCTTCACTTTCTAAGGTTATCACATTCTTTTGAACTTCGATCTTTGATTCGTTTGATAATCGTTTAGATGCCTTTTCGTCCGTTAAGAGAATTCTGATAAGTATGAATTCGATATGTTTGACACATTCTGTGGTTTCTCTTGCTATTTCTAAGCATATTAAGGTCCCCTCTGCAATATTAGAATTTGTTATACCTAGTTCTATCTGTATGAGAAATCTTGTGATTATCCGTCACGAGTATCGGAATTGTCCAGTACGTTTTGAAGATATTTGAAGATAAGTTTCGTTCTGCTAATCTGATTCCTATGAGAATATTTAATTCGGTATTATTCTGGATATGAATTTGTTGACTGAGCATCGAGATGCTAACAACGGTCATATTAGATTTGTCATCTTTGGCGATTTGAAAAGATCAAAATTCTGTACCATGGTTCCCAACCTGGTAAACAATTGTGATAACTTTTGCATTGAAAACTCGTACGTTAATCCGTCACAGTTGTGAAGATACTTCGTTTGATGAAACTCACCTCGAGAGTTATTCGGTTGTTTGAAAATTTCGTGATGTATTCCTTAATGAACTACCAAGATTACCATCTGAATGTGAAGTTGTTTTAATCTGGTTATGAGAATTTGTTTAGTCACGACTCGAGGTAGAATGTGATTGCAATAAAGGTATGTGTATATGATGCAAGTATTATGACGCCTGGCCAACGTGATTATAGTTACATCATATAACTTGGACTTATTGGGATCATAGGATATTTCGAGAAGTGCCTGAGAATGGTAAGTTATTTGAGTGAGAATTCTGTCCGCATAGAAAGTCGTTTTGCCTAATTCTGAAATTCCTTATTTTATGACATTAGTTGAATGGAAAGAATTGAAGGACCAGCTTCTAGGAAGTGGTTTTATCTGTCCAAGAGTGTCTCCGTTTCGTGCTCAAGTTTTATTCGTAAAGAAGAATGATTATAGTATGAGGTTGTGTATTGAGTTCTGAAAGCTGAATAGTATTACTGTTAGAACCGTTATCCGTTACATTGAATCAAAGATTTGACAAATCAATTTCTGGATGTGAAGTTTCTCTATGATTGATTTAAGATCTGACTATTTTTTTTCAGTTTCGTGTAAAGGAGCGAGATGTTCCTAGAATTGCTTTTCGTATTCGTTATGATCTCTACGAGCGTTGGGATGCCAATTGTATTGGCTATTGCTCCGACTGTCCCTATGGACTTGATAAATCGCGTCTTTCATGAATAATTGGACAATTTGTCATAGTATGACATATTGGTATATTCAGAGACGAAAGAGAAACACGGGGATCATTTTCATATTTTGTGTTGAAATCTCTACGTTAGAAGAAGCTCTATGTGATATTCTCGAAGAGTAAATTTTGGTTGGGATGAAGAATGAGAGGAGAATTTTAAAAAGCTGAAAAGAGATTTGTTCCTACTCAAGAAGGAGACTTAGTTATGTCCGTATGCAACACTGGAAGATTATTGGTTATGCATCCATACAGCTAGAACCGTAGGAAGTGAACTATCCGACGCATGACTTGCGAGTGATTGTGATAGACATGAAGAAGCTCAGGAGAAAGACGGTGGAATATGATCTATGTTAGAAGACTTGAGGGAAGCGGTTTTGATTGAAGCACACAGTTCTACTTGCTCTATTCATCTTAGCTGTACTATTATGCATGGAGATTTGAAGAAAAATTTTGATGGAATGGTATGAAGACAATTGTGACTAACTTGGTGGCGAAGTGGTTAGCGTGTTAATAGGTCAAGATTCAGCATCAGCATACAAGTAGTTCTCCTTAGGTTTGGATGTTCGTATGTGGAGGTGGGATTAAACTTTCAGGAACTTTGTAATGGGATTTCCGCGCACATTTAGGAAGGATAACACGAATTGAGTTATAGTGGATCGTTTGACTGGGTCAGTTCACTTTAGAAGATTGGCAGAGATTTCTTCCGGCAAAAGATCATTCAAGCTACATGGCGCACCTGCAGTGATCGTGTCAGAGAATCGCGTTTTGCTTCACACTTCCAGAAGAGATACAGAAGACTATGGGGATTGGACGCGGGATTTTGGTACGATTTCTCACCTTCAGAAGGATGGACAGACAGAACAACTATTTGAACTTGGAAGACGTGTTGAGCGAAAAATTCGACAAGTGTTTGGCATAGTTGTGTTTGCTCACTAAGATTGATGGCATGTAAGTGACAAGGGTTTTTCTTTTGGTGTTTTGTATGAACATAGATGTAGAGCACCTTTTGGTTGAATTAATTCATAGATTTACTTATTGAAGGTCCGGAGTTGATTACAGTGACTAATGGATTAGTTATCATTGTGGAAGAGAAATTTTGAAACTTTAGACCGGGAATTTGTGTGTTCCGTATGATATTTCCGTACAGAAGAGTTAGATGTTTTGGCATATAAGGAAGATTTAGTTCGCGATACGTTAGACCTTAGATTCGTTTTTATCCGTACGATTATTCTACCTATTCCATTACACCTTCTGATACGTTTTGATATTCCAATATGTGCTTAGTTGATTGTCGATACGAATATGTTACCCCCCCCCCTCTTTAAGAAACTCTTGATACGTTTGGTGATTCGGTAGTGCTTCTCTGATTATTAGCAAGTTCATTAGTTCGTTCAGAATCTGGATAGAGTTGATAGAGTTTTCCTACCATTTAGAACTACCTCCATATTTGCCTCGCGTGTATATGCGTTTCGTGTATCCCTTCATGAGATTACATCTGTCATCTGCTACATATTTGTTTTGTATTCGCTGGATCAGATTTGTTATGATTTGTGTTCGGATGGAGAGCCTGGGGCTATCCTAGTTTGTCTGGATCGAGTCATGAGAAATTTTTTCTGTTTGTTAAAATATTTTAGAAGAACCTCTCCGAGCGTGAGGCTATTCATGGTCAGTTTCTTTTCATGATTTGGTACGTATCCGTCTAACTTTTGCGACTTCAATTTCGAGGATGAAATTTTCTTTTTAGAGGGGAAGAATTATAACGCGTTAGAATTCGGATTAACTTTTTAGTTATCTACTTTAGTTATACTATAAGTTAAATAAATAAATAGTAATATAAATGTAATATTGGGCCAATTGGTTAAAAAAATGTTTTGGGCTTAGTATTTTATTTAAATCCATACACCACAAGCCCAACTAGAATTTGATAGATCCATCAAAAAAATTCGATTTCTTCCCCCCTCCCATAATCGAAATACAGAAAAAAAAGGAAAACCCTAGCCTCCATAATTGTTTGTCATCAAGAACTCAAGATCAAGATTTGTTGTAATCCCGCGAATGTTTGGTATGATTAATCACCTATTTTCTTTAACATCTTTTGTTTTTAATTTTTTTTCATGTAATTATAATTGATGGATATGATTAGGGCTTATTAAAATCCCAGTAATTAAACATGTTTTATCATTAAAACATAATTAGGGATGTGTTAGAGGTTTTATCTTGCGTTGGTTAGGGTTAGGGTTTTGTTTGTGATGTTGTGCAGAAATTGGGTCGGATTGAGGGTTGTCTAAACTGATGATGCCATGTGTTTTTGGGTGATTTTTGTGTCTAAACATAAGTACTCTTTGTCTACTTTCTGGAAATGTAGGATTCATAGCAATTAGAGGTCGGTAAGTAAGCTTTTTGATTTTTAGAACAAAAGTTGTCAAATCTGTGAATCTGAGTCTGAAAATTAGTCGATGTTTTTGAATTTTATTTTTCAAACCGCAAGGAGTTAAGAGCCCTCCTTTTACAGTGGCGATAAATAAGTTATGTGTGACTTCATGGAAATTTTGAGGATTTTTTTGAATTGTCAAAATGGGTTAATTAAATGCAAACTTTCTGTGTGTATCTGTAGTTAATTTTCTGGGTAGGTCTGGAAAGATGATTTTTGTAACAGTACTTGCACTTACTAATAAATTCTATGAAAAGTTTAGATTACACTAGACTAATATGGGAATCACATATAATTATTTCATAATTTTTGGAGCTTAAATGATAGGCATGAAAAATCAAAAGAAACTGGTCTAGAATTGCTATATAAACTCTAATTTGGTAACTATAGGTCCTAAACCTAATTTTTAACATATGAACCCTAGTTTGGTCATTAATTGGTTTGAATACAATCTAAACCGTATATTTAACTTATTATCATTGGTAAACCTAAATTTGATTGATTCATAATGTTACCCTAAAGTTACTAAATTTGGAAATTTACTAATTATGGGAACTTGCTAAATATGGAAAGTTACTAATTGGGGAAACTCACTTAATTCGGAAAGTTACTAATTCAGGAAAGTTACTAAATATGGAAAATTACTAAATATGGAAAGTTACTAAATATATAAAGTTACTATATTTGGAAAATTGCTATAAATAGCAGGAAACCCTAATATGTCAGTCTGAACAGCAATAAGTACTGAATCAGTAATAACTTATGAAATGGTTCTTAAATAATAAGCCGTTCATTAATTCGTGTAGATTCGCTGAAGAAGGAGTAACTTCCGATCATTGTGTTTTCTGATATGGTTTCATTGCGGTGTAAGGTACAGATATTCCGTCCTTTAACAGTAAGGGCATCCATTGATATGATTATCCATTATTACCTTTGATATCCGTTTGGTTATTCGATTTGATATTTGAATTGTTATCTCATTTTGATATTTGTTGGTTATCCGTTTGATATGCTTCAGTTCAGTATTGGATATGATTCAATTTGAAATGCTTCAGTTCAGTATTTGATATGATTATGATTGCTCTTGTATTGCCCAGCTTCTGTATCTGTATCCGTATTCCTAGCCATGGAGGTACCATGGCCATGTCATTAACGCACCGGTGGCATAACACTTTCTGTGGAGGTGTAATTGATCCACGACTTCCCCTTCTGTTCTGTTATGATATTTGTGCACATGGGCCATTATGATATGTGTATATACTTTTCATGAGTAGGTGTATATATATGATTTATTTTGCAGGAGGCGTATGGATGCATCCTAGAGAATCTGTATCTGTATCTGGTGATTGGTAGGTGTGTGTTCCTACACCCCATCACATTCTGGTACATTGTGAGCTAGCTACTCCATGTACAACTTTGGAATTGACGGTATATGATTTGTGATATAATTTGTGATATGATTGTGATATGATTATTTGGCCTATTCATGTATCATGCTTAGGCAGTTGGGCAATGCACTCCGATCCTATATTTATTGATATTTGTTATGCACTCTGATTCAGTATCGGATTCATATGCGTTTCGTATTCTATTTCATCTGACATTTTCTCAGGAGGCTCTTTCCTTTTCCTTGATTTGGCATCATTTGATTCGTTATTCGCTTGATTATCGTATGTTCAGTTATCTGTTTATATATGTTCACTGGACTTTTTAAGCTCAGCCGCATTTCTTTTCCTGCGGCAGGTTTTAGGTTGGAAGCTGGGGATTGAGTGAAGTGTGCATAGGAGCTCTTAGTGGACCACCCTGATGATAGATCCCATTTGCATTTGGGTTAGACATTGGAGTTATCTACCATTTAGATTTGATTCAGATTTGTTTTCTAGTTTGATAGTCAGTATGATTTAGACTTATTATGTCTTTAGTTTCATTTTGAACTTTTGTAACCTTAGTATTTATAAAAGTCTTTCGCTTGCATTTGTTCTGTTGACACCATAATGTGGCATTTTGACCCTTGTCAGGTTGGGGTGTTACAATAAAAATGTGTATAAAAACGTGTGTAAAACCGCGTGTAAAAACGTGTATAAAGACATGCATAAAAACGTATATAAAATCGTGTATAAGAACGTGTGTAAAACCGTGTATAAAAACGTGTGTAAAAATGTGTGTAAAAATGTGTGTAAAAACGTGTATAAAAACGTGTTTAAAACCGCGTATAAAACCGTGTAGAAAAGAATTATTTTTAAGAAAACCAAATTTTGAGTTAATTAGAAACGGCCATTAGTATAAAGAACTAACGTTGCAAACAATCGTTGGCTAAACGGTCGTTAGGACGAAACTTGCAATTTGGGCCTAACCACAAGGACGATTTATGTAATTATTCTAACCAAAAACCTCGTCAAGTGTTAAGATAGGTGGGATTAGCAAGTTCGATTCATTAACTAGGAAAAAAAAGAATGATACACAAATCAGTAAAAAGTGACAACTTCGATACATTTAGAAACCATTATCCCAATAAAGTACTTGGAGTTCCAATGTTTAGCTGTCAATGTAAGGTGACAATATAACACATTTATTAATCTCAAAACACTCCAGATATAAATAAATTTTAGTTACATTAGTTAACAAAGAATTTCAACTACACAAAACTTATAAAAAATAGACAAACTATTACAAAATAAATTAAAAAAAAAAAGAAAAACAAATTAAATTACAGACAAATTTACACATTAATGCTAAAAAAATCTACATGAAAAATACACAATCTTTACATTAGAATTTACGTAAGTCTTATATTACAAAATTTACACAAGCTTACATTAAACTTACACAATAAAATAAAAAATAAGCTTTACATTAAACTTGTATTAACAAATTTGAGAAAGAAACGACACTTTACAGCAAAAGTAAGAGTTTCAGGTAGAGGTAGGGAGGCACTTGCGGCGACAGCGGAAAACTCTGGCAAGAGCGTGAGCGTCAGCGCCAGTGAAAGATTCCGGCAACTCAGATCTAAAAAAAAGTATAGATCCATATAAAAAACCATTCAAAATTTGTTAAATAGATAAATGCAACAACTTTAAGAATAAAGCATACTTTTTCCGGCGGTAGCAACGATTTCCGGCGGCGGTAACAAACTTTCCGGTGACAACAACAACCCTTTCCGGTGAGATAGTGGCAGCAAATGGCGATAAGTGTGTGAATTGTGTTTAGGAAAGTATTTAACATTAAGGGTAAACTGCAAATTATGTTTCTAACGTTTGTCATTTTTGCGAAAAATGTCCTTGAAAAATAAATATACGAGTTTCGTACCTAACGTTTGCACTTTTTGCGAACAATGCCCCTGAACAAGCATTGTTGTTGCAAATTTGCGATTTTAGCTAACGAGCGTTACAAAATCCTGTTAGTGGCCAAATGAAATGACTAATTTACCCTATTCTTCTTCCACGGTTACTCTCTTTTGTTTTCTTGAAAATATTGTAATCCCACCACCATCCTCTACCACCACATAACCATCACCATCGACATTGGCACCACCACTCTCTCCCACCACCATCCTCTACCACCACACAAACACTTTTGTTGAACAGTGTTTGTCTTGGTTTGTGGTAATAGTGTAAGTGACTCATAAACAACTAATTTGCAGTTTACCCAAGTTTTTAAGAAACAAGAAGTGAACATTGAAGCTTTATGTTAACCAATAACTCTTTTTTCGAAATGAGGAAAAAAGTACTTTTTTGAGATAAACCACAACCTAACACGCGTAGCGTACAATAGATTTGGGGGATAATTACGAAAATGCCCCAGTTGCCCAGGTGCGTTGCTTATCCGCCCCGCTCACAGAAAATTCTTATACTAGACCAGGGCAACTTGTCCGACCAACCAGGGGATGCCACGTGTCCGACCAAATAGTGATAATACTGTATTGTTTTTTTGGGTTTTTTGGGGGATATTTTCGTCATTTTATACCATACTCTTACTCTTACTGCATTCGACTAAACCAACAACAGTAATATAAATCTCACAACCCTCTCCTCTCACAACTCACACCACCACAATCACCCAAAAACCCGTCGCCACCACCATCCGACCGATGCCACCACCATCCGACGCCACCTCCACCGGACTCCACGAACACATAACAACTGAACATCCGTGTACTTTTCATTTCTGATCAAAAGCGCGGCAAAACCCTAACATCACTTTTTTTTCCGGCGATTGAACCTCACTCTCCGGCGGTCACCGTCCGCCGCTCGTCGGTATACTTTTCATTTCTGATTTTGTAAATTTTCATTTCATTTTAATTTTATTTTGATTGATTTTGTTATAATTAATTAAGAGTATGCTACTGAAGATGTCAAAGGACATTTAGGCTATATCATATACGCTCCACAATTGCCAACATAGGTAGTGGTTATGTCTCTGTTTTGCCTGTGGACAGCAGGGGACAAAGATGATAATGGAATGGAAGTGATAAAGGTCTTCTATTTTGATGGGTTGGTCCCTTTTATAACACAAAATTCCAATGAGCACTTCAAAACTGTTTGTTTGTAGGGGTAATGAATAGTTGTATAATTAGTTGATCAAACAAATGGCAAGTGGCAAAAGGCAGTTGAACCTCTTGGTATATTTTTTTCTTCGTAAAATCAAAATCCGTTACTATACTGATATAAATTGTTTGGGTACTCTTTTGCAGAACAAAAAGATAGAATATGAAGAGACTCTTTCTAATGCTCCTTCAGACAATAGTAATGATCCAATGGATGTAGTTAGGAATGATGAAGATGACGACATGGAATGCGACATTGATGATATCTCAACTAGTATGGACGACGACATGGAATGCGACATTGATGATATCTCAACTAGTATGGACAAAAAAGTTAAAGTTAATGGTTCAAGCTCAAAATTATTGAAGCCATGTTCCACTTCAGAAGAGGTACTTGGTTAGGAAAACTAGCTTATTGGTCGACTGCCTCAAGTTTTCATTTATTTTTCTTTTGTAATTATTTTAATCCCTAATCTTAATTATGGTGAATTTCAGGTAGTGAAACCTTGTGGAAGAATAAATGCCAGCATGGTGGTCGGAAAAGATACACTGTATATATATGGGGGTATGATGGAAATTAAAGATCAAGAAATCACGCTTGACGATTTGTATGCACTCAATCTTAGCAAACTTGATGAATGGAAGTGCCTTTTAATCTTTTTATTGAAATCATTGTTTCGTGTCTCAATTATTGGTTTTTGTATAGGCATCTGAGTCTGAGTGGGTTGAAGCATCAGATGATGATGAAGAAGACGACGAAGATGATGATGAAGATAGTGAAGATGAAAACGAGGAGAAAGGTGATAGCGATGAAAGTGATGACGAGGACGATGATGAAGATGAGGATGAAGTGAAGGTACATCTTTTTATTTCATGTTAGAAGTGCTTATCTAGAATGTAAAGTTATATATAAGTAGCACTGACGTTTGACAATGTTTGTTTATTTATGGCTCCAAATAATGGTATAACGGGTGAAGCTGCTGTTGCAACAATAAAAGGTGCAGGGAAGAAACTTCGAAGGAAGGAGAAAAAAGCCAGAATCGAGCAAATAAGAGCTAGCCTTGGTCTTTCTGACTTGCAAATAACTCCAACGGTAATTCTGTTTTCACAATCTATTATGGAATATTATCTCTAGCTCTATGTAGACATTTAATATTTTCGTTAATTTGGAACCATTTGCTGATTCATATATTATCATGTAAAGCCTGTGAAAGATCTGAAGGACTTTTATAAGCAGACAAACAGTTACTGGCAATTGGCGGTATATGAACATACTGCACATACCGGAAAGGTTTGACTTTTTCACCTAAATTAGTTGTCTCTATTGACTGTTCTCTCATCTTTGACCTAGGTTTGGTTGACTTCTTTTCTTGTTGCAGGAACTTCGTAAGGATTGTTTTGATCAATGTTTTAAAAACCGGACAGGACCGGCCGGTTCGACCGGTGTCCGGCTGGTTGGCCGGTTCATTGAATCCCGGTTATTTTGAGGATCTGTCCAGTGATTAAACCGGCCGGTTTTGGCGGTCCAACCGGTTCAGCCAAACCGGCGGTTGTTCTTGATAGTAATGAAGTTGCTAACTTGGAATGGAGAAGAAGAAGAAGATCAAGACTGTGTGTAGATATGGAAAAGAGGGATGGAGTCATGGGAGGTGATCACGTGTTAAAAGCCGAGATTAGCGACTCACGTTATCAATTGTATTGCATAGACAACATGTGCTCAATGATTTCCTCACACGATACCTTTCTTTGTTTTTTCTTGAGGAGGGTCACTCAGATCTATAAAACTGCTTGAATAACATGATCATCTGAATCTTCTTGCAGATAATTCTTTTCCAGCAACTCTCTTCTACCCAAAAGTTGAAAGGTGGGTTGAAGAGAAGATGAGTGAGATACAAATGTTAAAGCAAAAAGTACAAGCAAAAAGAGTACCTTTGTGGTAGGTTGTACAAGGAATGGAGCCTTGGTGAAATCTATGTATTATTTAGTGAAGAAGATTCAGATTGTGAATTAGGTTTAATAAAGACGGGGGTGGCATATGGGAGTACAAGTGTCAAGCTCAAGGTGAACATTAATTCAATAAAGTTTGCTACCAAAAAGTCCAACCAAAGCCATATATATATATATATATATCATATATGCAGAATAAGTGTTGACTGGTCAAACGTTCGAACCGGCCGGTTGAACCGGTCCGACCGGTCGCGGTAAAAAATCTGGTTCGTCAAAAAATCCGATTTTTAAAACATTGGTTTTGATCTTGCTGAAACTCGGTAGAAAGAGCTTAAGCCTATCCTTGATGAGGTACTAGTTTGGCTTGATAAGTTATTGTTTTGGCAATAAATAAACATATAATAGATTATCAACTCAATAATAAAATATATTCCCTTTCGTGTACATTGCAGCTGGCTGTGTTAGAGGCAGAGCAAAAAGCCGAAGAGGCTCCTGAAACCAGTAATTCAAGAAAGAAAGGCACCAAGAAAAAACTCATGGGTTCAAAATAGTTTTGTATAGAAGTTGGCTTAGCGGTTTACTCAGATACATATGACGGGTTCAATGGCTCTCACTTACACACTAATGACAGTTTGTGGCGTAGCTATGTGTTTATTGAGTTTGTTGTATTTTACTAGTAATATTTATATTTTGAGGCTGATAATGTTCACTACTTGTGTATGACACTGGAGATTTTGTATTATTGGCTTGAATGATATAGCTGCTGTGAAGATTTTAGCCATTCTCAAGTGATTAAAGTATTAAATCTTATTTTGGCAATCTACTTCAAAAACTTTAGTATCATATACCATACAATTTTATTACAAGTATTAAATCTTAGTATTTTGGCAATCTACATCATGTCTTAAGAAGTTTAGTTCAAGGTGCTTTGACGGCTAGTAACTTTTACACCTTATAGTTGACACAAGCATCAAGCTCCATTGATACTCAAAAATTATGATTAGCGAACATAGGCCCTTTATACTCGACTACCCCTCTAACTTTGCCAAACCACAAATACAGTTTCTACAATTTCCTGGAAAGGTATTAGCCAAAACTGGACCATATAGATACTACTGCTCGATATGATTTTTCTGCTGCTAGCGTTATTTGATACTACTGCTTTCGAGTTTTACTACTGCGCGAGTTCTTAGTTTCTGCTGCCAGCTTCAAATTACTACTGTTCGTGGTCTAGGATAATGCTGCTCATTCTAGTTTATACACAAGTTGCCCAAAAAATACACAAGTTGCCCAAAAAATACACAAGTTGCCCAAAAAATACACAAGTGGCCCAAAAAATACACAAGTTGCCCAAAACTGGACCATGTATTTTTTTTGCAACTTGTGTATTTTTTGGGCAACTTGTGTATTTTTTTTGGCAACTTGTGTATTTTTTGGGCAACTTGTGTATTTTTTTTGGGCAACTTGTGTATTTTTTTGGGCAACCCATACAACCGAATGAAGTGATGTGTTTTTAACCATCTCCCCAGGTATTGATTCTTCGAACTGCCTGGGCTAAAGAAGCCTAGCTCAAATCTTTCGTTGCCTGAAACAATGGTCTCACCATATGTTATGTTTTGAAACACAACTAGAGACCTAGAGTGTCTAATGCACTACAAGTTTTAAGCGTTAGAAGTGGTTTTGAAGCTAGTTCCCCATAACTTAAATCTTCTTTTTAAGAATTAAATACCTAAACTTCATTGACTACATTTTCTAATCATCCCCAAAAGAACAAAGACTCAAGTGGTTTTGACCAAATGTATTGAGATATAGCCAACACCAGAATGATCATAAACTCCAACAACAAACAAGGACAGAGTTGTATCCATTCCATTTCCATGAATCATTTCAAGAAACACTAAACATATAGTTTGGACATAGATCAATAACATTCTAAGGTATAACAAATTTATGTTTCCGTTAAAAATGGCCTCCTTGTTAGGAGATTAGAAAGCAGAGTTTGTGTTCCTAGTCTTCTTCAGCATCATATCTTTTGCTTCTACAATTTTGGAAGCGAGATAGTAACTGCCACCAGCATCTGGATGGTTTGCAACCATCACCTTTCGATATGCTTCCCTTACCTTATCTTGTGCAGTACTTTCCCTATACAATACCAACAAAAAAAAAAATGATTATTAACATATACAAAGTAAAAGAGACTTTGAGCGTAGAAGGAAAGCAAATGCTGGCATTTTTTATAGTCTGATGATAATAAATGAGAAAACTGAAATCTATCTTAAGATGAACACTATATAGCTAAGGAATTCTAATTACGGGTGTTTTGAACACGGTTATATGCTACTGACTGCCTAGAATAAGATTAGGCGATTTCACATTTATCTCAATAATTGGTTTTCTGATTACTTTTACCTTGTGTGATTACAAAAAAAAACATACTTTAATCAGTTTTTTTGTCAAGCAACATACATCAAGCAACATACAACCGAACCTATAATAGAACAATCTATCTTTAAATGACTCTCAAACTGAACATGTAATGGCGTGAGAACTGAAGAAGGTACTAAAATGCTGAATTTTCACAATCCTAGGGAATTGCTAGGCCATTTTTTTACAGCAACAACGCAACATACTGAATCAAAATAGACAGCATTGTACAAACGTAAGGATTGGGCATATAGTAGATGATCACCAATTTGAAAAAAATAGAGTAGTCGACATTAACTGATCGTCTCCACTAACAAGTAATTATCGCTTTATAGTACAGAACATGAAAGAAAATTAAACAAGGCAAGAGCTGAATGTTACCAATGCTAATGCTGGAGGTCGGTGTGATGCTAACTACACTACTAACTACAGCAAGTAACGAGCTATCTGGATAATATCCACAACAACAAACGTTCTGTGGGAACTGCTTCTATAGCAATGAGTCACTATTCGAGCTACTCATAGTGGAAATGGAGGCTTACTATTGTTCGACCAAAATTAATACTACTGCTAGCTTTTGATCATTCTGCTGCTCGATATGATTTTTTCTACTGCTAGCTTTATTTATACTACTGTTGCTATTAAATGTTCCTGCTGCTTCCTCTTCATTGTCCTCAAATGGAACAATATCTGGATTTATTCTACGGCATAGGACGGGGTCCCCTCATGCCGAAACCTTGTTCAAAACTGTCTTCATCTTCCTCACTTTCTTCCTCTTCTTCCTCTTCATTGTCCTCAAATGGAACAATATCTGGATTTTCAGTTGCGTTTTCTGGATTAACTCCTTTTGCTTTTTCCTCTTCTCGTTTTGCTTCTGCTGCTAGTGATATTGCCTACAAAAATAATAAGTAAAAATATTTGAAAACCTTCAAAATAGAAACCTTGGAGCAAGCAAATACAACCATTTGACCAAATTCACTAATTTTTGCAAAATATAGCGTTAATTTTTGGAATTGTCACGTAATAATCGGTAATATGGCTTGTTTACAGTGAGAAGCCTAACAAAAAAAACTCCAAAGTAATATGACTACTCTGTATTTAAGGTTTTGCTGACTTATCTACTCATTTAAGAATTTGGCTCCTATAATAATTCCTTTGAGAGCATAATACCATAAACATTTACAGAAAGAAGCAAGAGTACCATGAGTTCGCTGTCTGGTTCAAGATACAAAAGTGAAGCCAACTGTTCACCAATAGAGGGCTCTAGTTCTTGACAATCTCTGCTTATCTACAATGACAAAGAAAAATTAGACAGCTAATATCACACAAGATATCAAGTAAATAGATTTAAAATTATACAAAAGCACATACAGAAAAAAGCATTCCACCCTTTATGGAAGAAAATGATAAAGAGCATGGGAAAGTGAAATGAATATCTGGTAATAAATCAAGTGCATAAGAGCATCCTTATGGTCATCATTAACTCAGAACAACACTGCCTTAGCCTTTGATAGTGGGTGAACTTAATCGAGGCCTAAAAATTTTATAAATTGATCATGGTGGGATATACAACTGTTAATATTTCCAGCGACCTTTGCCACTTGCCATTTGTTTGATCAACTAATTATACAACTATTCATTACCCCTACAAACAAACAGTTTTGAAGTGCTCATTGGAGTTTTGTGTTATAAAAGGGACCAACCCATCAAAATAGAAGACCTTTATCACTTCCATTCCATTATCATCTTTGTCCCCTGCTGTCCACAGGAAAAATAGAGACATAACCACTACCTATGTTGGCAATTGTGGAGCGTATATGATATAGCCTAAATGTCCTTTGACATCTTCAGTAGCATACTCTTAATTAATTATAACAAAATCAATCAAAATAAAATTAAAATGAAATGAAAATTTACAAAATCAGAAATGAAAAGTATACCGACGAGCGGCGGACGGTGACCGCCGAAGAGTGAGGTTCAATCGCCGGAAAAAAAAGTGATGTTAGGGTTTTGCCTCGCTTTTGATCAGAAATGAAAAGTACACGGATGTTCAGTTGTTATGTGTTCGTGGAGTCCGGTGGAGGTGGCGTCGGATGGTGGTGGCGTCGGTCGGATGGTGGTGGCGACGGGTTTTTGGGTGGTTTTGGTGGTGTGTGTTGTGAGAGGAGAGGGTTGTGAGACTTATATTACTGTAGTTGGTTTAGTCGAATGCAGTAAGAGTAAGAGTAAGGTATAAAATGACCAAAATATCCCCCAAAAAACAATACAGTATTATCACTATTTGGTCAGACACGTGGCATCCCCTGGTTGGTCGGACAAGTTGCCCTGGTCTAGTATAAGAATTTTCTGTGAGCGGGGCGGATAAGCAACACACCTGGGCAACTGGGGCATTTTCGTAATTATCCCTAGATTTTGAGTGTAACATGTCAATTAGTGAATATATATGTACAGGTACTATGCAAATTGAGGTTGCTTTAAGTAATATGATTGTTCATATATAGCTTATTGGCTCGATAAATTTCGTTTCATATGTATATAGCTCTCTATAGTGACAAGTAATTGAGCTGAATGATAGAAATTGTTAGAATTATAATATCATGACATATCATATATAAACCAAAATATCAAAGAACACATATAGCGGAAGCATAGGATACATATAACACATAAATAATTAAACCAAATATTAAAGTGAACGTACCTTGATGATTCTAGCAAGAACAAGAATCAAACCGTGCAATATGGATTATGAACCCTAATTAGGGTTAATAGGATTATAGGAATTGCCCCTTACCATTTTGCAATTCAATCCAAGATTCTTACAATAGTGTGTTAGAATCACATTCTTGTACACACGTACTAAACCAAACTAAAGCAATGCAAGTTATTAATCACAAAATTAAAACAAAAACAAATTATGTTTTACAAAATTCGGTCCACCCCTTTAAGGGGTAGAACCGATCGATCGAACAAAAGAAAAGGGAGAAAACTTTAGGGTTTAGTATAATGCACAAGAGATACAAAAACTAGTACCTTAGGTTTACTTATATAGGCCATGTAACTTAGAGCCCAAGTTAGAGTTGGATTAGGAAATCCAACCCCTAAAACCGATCGGCCCTTAATGTATTAGGGTGATCCGGAATCTTCTTGTCCACTAATTACATCCTAGTCCCTTTCCTTATTATTATTTAATGACCGTGAGTCACTTCCGTTAAATACTAACGTCCGTTATTTATTTTATGATAATTAATAATCAAATATAACATTTTACATTTAATCATTAATCTTTAGTTCTCATACGTAATGTGTGCAATCCCGTGATCTCGAGTTCGATCCCAACACACAACTACTATTTTATGTCTATAAAACAAACAGAAATGACGTTTGTTGTTTATTTACCTTCCACTAGTACATTCGGGGCTTTCCCCAACGACAATTTTATTACCGTGCCGACGTCATGTCGTTGGCCACATCTCGTCCCGACGACATGACATTGACACCAACTTGTCGACAATGCCCCGTCGCTATTCACCGTCCCGATGACCAAACCCGACGACAGAATGGGACCCACACGTTTTTTAAGTCAAAGATTTTTGTGGTTCTACAATTTGGTCCCGATGACAATTTGGTCCCGACGACATGTCATCGGGACCATATTACTAATTAACGATTAGATTAGTTAAGCCTAATTACGTTTTAAAAAATACCAAAGATATAACGTTGGTATGAATTAATAACGGTCAACAAAAAAGTCAACAAAATTTTAATCATACCGACGACATGACGTCGGTATGAATTTATGACGGTCAACAAAAAAGTCAACAAAATTGTAATAATACCGACGGCATGAGGTCGGTAAATTAAAAACTTTATGTTGATTTAATTTGTAAGTGCCGACAACATGTCGTCTGCACCGTATTATATTGCAGCTGCACAGCAGCCTTCACAGCTGCAATTTTCCATATTTTTTCGGGAAAATTTTCCGAAAAAAATGTACCAAAACCTGTAAGCAACCAAAGCCTTTCAACCAATCAATACTAACACGTCCAAAACCGTACAAATTTATAACGGCTAAAACACTTATATATAACCACTAAACACCCTCAAATTACATTAATTTACAAAACGTGTGTTATAATCGCTAGACCTAGCTGCCATATCCACAAATGTTGCAATATCCGCAATGTTCAATTCGCCAAAATGTTAAACTACACAATAATAAGATTCGGGTCGCCAAAATATAGTTTCAAAGATAAGTACAACACAAAATAACACATATACCTCTACCGCCCCTCGTCATCATCCATATCATCGCTACGACCATCCTCATCATCACCACTCTTGCCTCCACCACTCCCGCTCCCGCCTGCGCCTCTCCCTCCCGCGCCACACCCGCTGCCTGAGCCTACCTCAGCTCGAGAAGGCATCTGAATAATAAACTCGTGCCATTACGGGTTGCTCCGCACAAAACCCATTGATGATGTACCCTCCGAACGGGTCGAAGGACTCCCCTTCGAACCTGTACGAAGCCTTCTCTTCGAAGGCCCAGTTCAATCTTCACCCAAAGCACTCACAGTGTCTAACCTTTGTCAAGGTTCAGAACCTGGCCTCCGTGACGGTTCGGAGCCTGGACTCCGTTACTGTTCGGAGCCTGGTCTCTGTCAATGTTCGGAGCCTGGCCTCCTTCAACGTTCGGAGCCTAGCCTCCGTCAACGTTCGAAGCCTGGCCTCCGTCAATGTTCAGAGCCTGGCCTCCGTCACGGTTCGGAGCCTGGCCTCCGTCACTGTTCGGAGCCTCACCTCCGACAAGGTTCGAAGCCTAAAGGTTACTGGTCAAACAGAACTGGTCAAAGAAGATCTGGTCAATATCCATGATTTCAGCCATGATCTTTGTAACTGCCATGACCTCCGTAACTGCCTCCACACACCCTCTGTAACTGCTCCGTCAGATTATTATGCCTATAAATAAGGAAGTCATCAAAGAGGTATGTAACCTAACTTAACCCAGGAGATATCATCTTCTCCACCTCAATACTTTCATGACATAATCACCATGACTGATTCTCACACCAGAGGCGGTTCGCGGGGCCTCCGTCAACGTTCGGAGCCTGGCCTCCGTCAACGTTTGGAGCCTAGCAAGAACGAAGAACCATCTTGACCTGGTCATACCCACGTCTCCTCTTCCCTTAGGCTTTCCCGCCAAGGTAGAGATCGTGGGCCACAAAGCCCTAGCGGTTACCACATATCATGGGACGCCCCCATGATCTCCGAATTAAGTGCAACCGCCCTCTAAGGCCTATTTCTCCCCTATAAATAGCTTAGACGGGCCATAACCAAGGTATGTTAACTGAATGTAATCTGAAGTTAACTTCACTCTCTAAATTTACGACCTACATTACCATTACACATACTTACTCGCACGCCGGAGGTGGTTCGCAGGGTCCAACCCCTGCGCAATCACTTAACGTAGTGTCTTCGTATTTCTTATTTTCAGGTTAAGAACAAGCTTGGCGCAATCTCAACACCCCATTATTCCTTTGAACACCATCGAAGGCTTGGTTGGCAAATATTTGTTCAATCACCCATCAACTAAGCGAGCTGCTCCTTAATTTCCTTAGCTTCTGCTGCAGCTGCATCACTCTTCTTCTCAGCTTCAGCAATCATCTTTTCAGCTTCAGCAAGCTTCTCGTCGATCTGGGGCCCACTGTACATACCTATAAACGAAATAATCAAAATTTAAAAACGACCATTTCAATACATAAGATGAGTCATGAATAATCTATTAGTATTATCCCACTGTACATACTTGGAGGTGGAGGAGGGGTGTATGATAACGGTGGCCTGCTCATGTCGGGTACCACCCTGCCCCTATCGGCTATATGACCCCGCTGCTTGCCCTTTATAACGAGGGCAAGTATCTCCTCCTCTGTCTACGCTACCCCTGTAGGTGTATCCGCTCCCAGATCCCGTAGCCGGACCATCTCTTCCTATGTAGTTGAAAAAAAATGAGAAAATTAATATATTAGTCGCGTTAATTACTAGATTATGTTTCAATAAATCATTAAAGTGCGTGTTTGAAAAAAAAATGATACTTACATATTGAAGCCGAGCCTCATCCTGCAACCATACATCGTCCTTGCAGTGCGTGTCGAAAAAGCTCTGTATGAGGGACGGGTACTGGCGGTTCTTGCTGTTCTCAAACTGTATATACACATGCATATAAGATGAAACAAATTAAAAATGACAAATCAAACACCATATATATTTTAATTAAACTTAAATAGTTTTATAAAATTAAAATACATAATTAAAATTAATTAATTTTATAAAATTAAAAATTTTATTTAGTATAAATACTTTTATTTAATATATAATTAAAATTAAATAATCTTATAAAAATAAAATACTTTTATAAAAATAAAATGTGTCTTACATATTCGTTTCGAGAAGCAGCCAATGATCTTGGTCCGTGGCGGCTGTAAATCTTGTACTTCTCCCGGTTCTCTTTGTTCACAGCAGCTCGTTTAAGGGTCTTCTCCGTCATGTATAACTTGACATGCTCCTCCCATACAGACTGCTCCATGTTCGGAGGAGGGTTTCTTCGTATCACATCCACAGCCCCAGGCCCACCCTTCCTAGTAAAGTAATCGCGCTTCAGGTCGTGCTTGTTGTCCAAGTAGTGCCTAGCCAAATATGCATTGATGCCGGTCAGAATGGTCGGCCAACGTGATTCGCGTATGTGGCGCTCCAAGTCAAACATACGCTGCAATCAAATATAGTTAAAGTTAATATAAAGATATAAATAAATAAACAAATTTAAATAAATATACACATTTAAACAAATTTAAATAAATGTACACATTCAAATAATTAAATATAGAGATATCAATAAATAAACAAATTTAAATAAATATGCACATTTAAATAAATAAACACGATAACATAACAATATAAAAGGAAATTGAAATAACTGACCCCGAGTCGGACCATGACGTGCGCCTTCTTCTCTTCTTTGATATCGTACCAGGAGGGATAGTACAACGGCATCTCCCTAATCAGCTCGCCAACATAGTTACTGAATCACTTGGCGTTCTTGCCAACATGAGCGTACGTCCCCTGATCACCATACTCGAACTCAATCGACTGCGGGCCGTTAAGTTCCACGGTTCTCTTCAGGGCTACGTTCTTCGTGGCTTGACGGACCGACGGCCTGCCGTCATCCCGACCTCCACCCCTGCCTCCCCCCCTCGCCCTACCTCCTCTTCAGGTTCGTTGTGATCCTACAATTGGAGTGAGTGAAAACGTCATAAAATAACATGTAACCAAATTCAAATGATCAAGTTTAAGTTTCTTTGAAAATAATCTAGAAATTCTTACCACCACGGCAACCGCTCTCAATCTGACGGGGAGGGGAAGGTGGTAGGTCACCGGCACCGTCACCACCAAGACCGCGCGCGACTGCTGCTACCATCTGTAAAAGTACAAGTTGAATAACATATAGAAATTCGGGAACAAATTAACATAAGCATGCACACATTCAAATACATACACATTCAAAATAAATATACACATTTAAACAATCCATAACAATTTCATTAAAATAAGTGTTGTTTTATGTAGTATATTGGTTATCATAACACTTGGTCGGATTTGAGTGCACACCGAATTCTAGAGAGAGAAGGAGGGAGAATGGGAAGTTCTAGTGAGAGAAAGTGTAACCAATTAGATTAATGGTAAATGAACATCCAACCCTTCCCATGTGTGGGAAGGGGTATATATACTCCTATCATAAGTGCCCCGAGTGGGCTGTGGAGTGAGCTGACAGTGGGTAAAGACCCGACCCAACTCCACAAATATTACTACGACTAAACTAACATAATTATAACTAAACATGTATTAATAAGTCTACGAGCTAACTTAATGCTAAAGAATACTCGGGGTGAGCGAGTCTTTCATATGAATATTTATATTCCTAACAATCTCCCCCTAAGGGAGGTCACCCCGGAAATTACAATTTGAATTCTAGCATTCTGATGACATTCATTTCTTTAGATCGTAGTCGTTGATTCTTCATGTTTGGTAAACTTTGTACTTTAAGCAACGATCTTGTGATTAATGTTCCTTTGGCATGTGTGATCTTTAAGCATGCGTTGAGATCATCAGCCACCGTAAATCTCTTAATCATCCTTGATGTAATATTGCCTCCATGTGATTTTTGTGACCTTTGGACTAGCATGCTCACACTTTTCTGGATCATGATAACTATCATCAGAGTTGCGGAAGCTGTGTTGTAGGTCTTTCAGCTATCATGATGTCTTTGATAATGATTTGGAAGTGTGAGCATGGAGTGTGGATTGACACATCTCTGCTGGAATCAGGTACCACCATCACCATATTTATATGAATATGAAATAAAACAATTAGCAATAAAGTTGGAGAACGAATATGGCTTTGTCATTCGCTCGGTGTGGTTGGATTAACCTTCATTTCCGTGAGGACCGACCTGTGATCAGGTAGAATCCCCTTTAAAGAAGATTCTCCTTGACAGGACTTTCCAGCTTGTAGTAATGAGTCTTCCAACAGATTAATGTCAGGATCATCATACTAAGCATGTTCTCATACCGGAACGTCTCAAAGCAGACAGCACGGTAGAGTGAATCAATGAATTAAATACCCACTGATTGATGAGAAATTTGATTAGAAAAATCACTCGCGTGTCACTGGATAAACATTTTATGCACAACGACAAGAGTTTTATAAGTTAAATCACATTTTCATCATAAACACTTTTGTTTGAAAATTTACACAATCAATGTGCTTGAAACTCAATTGGTGAGCACATTGAAAGGTTTTCCAAAAGCATCCGTCAATCCTTTTCCTGGAACAAGTTTGATTCAAATGTGAATCACCCCATCGTTTCTTTCCAGTTGTCACTAGTTTGATCCATGAAGGATCTCACATGTCACCTACCAAGAGCTTGTTTGATGTTGACTCTAGAAGGATTTCCATTTTCATTGTGAATACTTTCGTATCACTCGGATGTTCTGGCAATACCACGAGGATAATGCGTAGGACTCTTCATATATATTTTCTTGCTTTTCACGGTGTATGAAACAGCAAGCATATTAGAAATGTGTCCTAATGAGATTTATGGGTGATCTTTTGGCTCTAGACTCGATAGTGCGTTTTGATTTAGTGATTGGAGGCTGGAGAGGACTGCCACCTTTTCAATATCATCTAACTCGGAGTGAGATAGACGAGAGGAATGTATTGATCTCCGTGACAAATGAAACAAGAGTCCTTTGAGGGACCTTGAGTGGTTAGGGAGGGTTGTGCAGCGTATCACTGGGTCCATGATACTTGTCTTCAATGTCAGCAATCAACTAAGTGATTCTGACAGCATATGTATTGACCCGGTTTCTTCCTAAATTGCAAGGAGGGCTTCTTTCTTTTCACCCTATTTTTTACAATTCTTTTTCATTCTTCAACCCCTTCAGCGCTTACCGAGACTTCATCACTAGCACCTTGTTGGGTTTGTTCCAGTACTAGCTCCATCTCAGTCGGTACTCTTCCCTTATTCACACTTTTATCCTTTTTAATCATACCTAAGGACTTCTACACTAACTAGTGGATTGTCCCTGGGTAGATCCCTCCGGCTCTGGCGGGATCGTGGGAGCTTATACCTAACCTTACCATCCTTATAACTCCAGTACATTAAATAAAATGGTCGGTCTTTGGTATTCTTCCACAATTGCCATCATAAATCATTCGCTCCCCCTTAATATGTGCATCGATATACGAAAGAGTTTAGCACATATGGGAGAGCCTACACTTGAGTCCAAAAGATCACATTTTTATCAGGTTTCATATTTAAATCACATTCTCTCCCCCGATCAAAAATTTCAAACCATTTGAGATTTGTGATCCCAATTGATTTAAATATGTTTAGAAAATTTGGTCTGATTTAATATTTACTGATAATGAGACGGAACACTGCTCCCCTCAGGCTGAGAGGGAGGTAAAACTGACACACACATCACATATTTATCACTACTTAATTAGTACAAAGTTTATTATATTACATGATTACACAACCGCAAAAGAGGGCTAATTGTTACAGAGAGGATATTTTCATTCGGTTCTCTGTAGAAGTCTGTAATCACCCTCTCGAACTCTTCCACCAACATAGCTCTCCAGACTGCGGAAGATCCTCCTCGTCTTCAATCGTTTGCGTATGGCACGGATGAACTCATTGTTCCTTTCCAGATCTTTCTTTGTCCAGAACATGGTATACCTCTCTTGTCTAGCCGTTCTGATCTTGTACTCTTTGATTCTGTAGTCCAATGCTTCTTCAATTTGCTGCATAGTACCATCACTGAACTTGTGGATTTCATCAAACAGCATGATCATCTGAACCCCGTACCTGTCTCTGAACACCACAGCCTTGGGAGACTCAAGAACCGTGTAATCATGCTTGAATTCCATGTCTTTCGCTTCCCATCGAGGCCTCGTGAGGTTGAGCTGAGTTTGATAACTTTCAATCCCAAGCTGAAAATCCCCTACCCGTTGTCTGATGACTAAACCACTGGTCCATAGATTGACGGCAGTGGTAAGAGTCTGCTTTTCGTGAGGTGATAGGTGATGCAGCTTGCCTTGAAGGTTTAACAAGTACAGATCTTCAAAGTCACTTGGATGCAAGTGTTTGAAATCACTTTCTGCTATAACATGTTCCTTGATATCAGCTCGGCGAAGGACAATCCTTTTCAGATAATCATAGCCATATATTGAAAAGATTTCAACTTTGACTACACTTAGGATTTGCATGTGGGATCGTACAGCTTTGCGGTCTCCTTCAGCAGCGAGTCTTTCAATGTAGAACTGCTGTCTCTTGAACCACCAATGCGAGATTCCATACGAAGCTGATATATCGTACTTGTACTCTTCCTCAACACATATCTGATCTGGCACCATCTGCTCTAACCCAATGTCTGGATAGTATACAGCTTTCATCTTAGTAATGGAAAAGGCTTGTTTATGCTCCTAGCTGCCAAACCTGAGAAACTCTAGATATTTGTTGAAGAAGAAGTCAGATTGGATGGTGACCTGTCCAGGTGGACCACCCAGAGGGAGTGGGTTGCTGACGTTGTAGTTGCGAATTCCCTCGTCAACCTGATCGGTCAAAAGCTTATGGTATTCTTCCATCTGGTATTGAAGATGAACCACATCAGGATGAAATGCTTTGACAATTTTATACGCTGGCCCTTCCAAGTCCTTCGGTGTTAGTTTGGCAATTCCTTGCTTTTTACAGTACCAATCTATAAAAGCTCCCATGTCTCCAGTCTGGGCAAGCAGTGAGTTCTCCGAAGGAGGCACATAGTTTGACATAATAGCATCAGCCCAGTTGCTATCAGGGACATGTGCATCAGAAGAAGGAATGGACCAATCTGGCTCAGGTGTTGGGGGTCTATCATCTCTGGATGTTGTCTTCCACCATGACTTCTTCATTTCTTCAGTAATAGTGATCTCAAGAGTTGCTGACCTGTCTTCCTCAAAGAAAGTTTTCCACCAGGTGTTGCTGACTTTTAGAATATGAACATTTTTGGTATCTTCATCATCATCTGTGTAAGAATCTTGATCGTTTAAAGCTGATTCTTCATGCATAACGAAATCCTCAGGAATTGATGAGACAGAAGGCTTGAATCTAGTGTCAACTGTCATCCAAGCAGCATATCCAGTAGATGAAACATTCTTTGATGAGCTTGGACCAGTGGATTGCTTCGACTGATCCTTTTCAGTAGATGATGCAGGAGGATGAGATTGTTGTTAAGCTTGTGAAGATCCTGAAGCTCCAGAAGAGCCTGCAGCTCCAGATGCCCCAGATGGTGGAGGAGGTGGAGGAGGATGTGGTGGAGACCCAGGTGGTGTATTAGGTTTGTCCTGGCTCTTCTTCTTCTTTGTTCGAGATTTGGCCAGGTCCTTCATAAGTTGATCAGCGTTGTCACGATCAATCGATCTTTCCAATGCTTCGTATAGTTGTCTGTGATCTTCATGACCCTTGTACTGATTTGTCTCATACATGCGTTGAAGAAGAATTTCCTTCATATCTGTGGTGGGAAGATCTCTGAATCGAGCTCTCATCGGTTCTTCCTTTGCCCATCTTACTGCTTCAGCAGCATGTTCATCAACCGCAGTGATTACCTTATGTTCAAGGTTGAGATTTTCCAGCTTTGACAGCCTAGTGTTGTGATGTTCGACAACCTGAGGTAGATTAAGACCTTCCAAAGCATCAATGCGTTGAAGAGCTTTAGCCAGTTATAGCGTTGGAGAGCTTCAGCCAGTTGTGATTCCAGGCTAGTGAAGGTGGATAAAGGTGGTGTAATTGGAATCGTGGTTGTGACAGTTGCGGTTGTGGTTGTTCCTGATGAGGGAATAGCTATTGTTGGTGTTGTGGTAGGTGTTGGAATTGCCATTGTTCGGAGTGCTGACGTGTCTTGTTCAATCGTGACAGATACCATTGACACAACCTCCTTTTCTTCATTTGATTTTTCAGTCTCAGCATCAGCATCAGTAGTATTGTCTGTGATAAACTGATCCCCAAAGGTTGGGTCGTGTTCAAGGTTCTTGAGAGAAGATAGAGTGCCCATCGAGCTAACCGGTTCCTCCAGGTAAGTCTGATCATCGATTCTCATCTTTATATTTTCTTGAACTCCTGGATATGCCGTTGATACGAACTCATCGTGAATTGATTCAAGTGGAGGATCCGATGTGACTGCCTTTTCTGGAATTAGAATCTCCTTTTCAGCTTTGTTGGGCTCAGGTTCTGCATCATCTTCAATGTGTGAAACATTCATGTCAGCATTTTTCTCCTCAGTTGCCAACTCATCGGATTCTGTATCACTAGAGTCTACATTAAGTTCTAGACTCGGAGACTTGTCTGTTGCAGCTTCAGATGATTCAACGATTTTGGGGGGAATTCGCGTTTCTTAAGGATGAACTTTGTGGTAGTTGACTTGGGTGCTGGAGAGGAGATATCAAGAAGTGTTTGAGCAACCTGTTCAACAGTAGCAATCCCCTTTCCTTTTCCTTCTATTTCGGGCGTAGGTTGAAGTTTTTCGGCATCTGGTTCCTTGAGGATCACGCCTTTGGTAGATCGACCTATTCAATCTACATATTCCTTAGCACTCTTTTCTATTGTCTTTTGAAGGACCCCATCCTCCCCATCTTGCAGAGTTGCCTCAGATAGGGGAACATCAACATCAACCAACTTTCTCGGTTTCATGGCTCCTAATTTCTTACTCACGTCACCCCTTTTGGGCTTCTTAGTGCGACTCGGAGCATCATCAGTAGTAGATGCCTCCTTGCGCTTCTTGGGCTTGGGTTTGCTTTTCAGTTGTTTTGAGGACTTAGATGATTTTGGAGGTGGGGATTCAGCTTCACTAACTTGTTCACCAGCCAAGAGTCTCTGATGCTTGTCAACTTTCATCAAGTACTCCTGATAGTACGGAGCATTTAGAATCTCACCAGTGATAAGGTCTTCAGGAACAGCCTTCCCAAAGACTTCATGTTTAGATCCCTTTGCAGTAAACTTAAGATTTCCAAGAACATGTTCATCTTCTGGCACGTGGAGTGGGGAATCCAATCTTGGGTGAAACTTGTACACACTTTGAAGATGGAAGATTATCAGCTTGGTAAACTTGATGTTTGGAATCATGAGAAGGTTGATCTTCTTCTTTCCTGTCTTCTGTAGTGCCAGATCGTTCTTGTCCTCAATGAAAGAATGAATGGAGTGAGTGAATTCTTCCCAAATCCTCTCAGCAAAATCAATGTTGGCATGATTCAGAATTCCCCAAAGCATCTGTATCATTGGAGCTCTTGGTCTCTCGAACCCTGACGTCTTGCCCGTGAGACATAGATTGATGATAGTTAAAATAGCCCTCTATGGTTGGTACATGTCATGTGTGATGACCGTAGAGAGAGTGTTGATGGTTTTGGGGTAACCTATAACATTGGCAAAGTTGATGAGTTCCTCAGGTGCAGGTGGGGAAGTGAAAGGTTGGTTTTCTACAACAGGTGTGATCTGAAGTGCGTCTCTGATGACGTCTTTGGTGAGATTAAGCCATTGTTCATCAAGTTGATAGCTGTAACTAACGGTATCCTTGTCATATCGCACCGTATCCTAGAACTGTTGGATGTAAATGGCTGGAATAGTAGAGCAAGCTACAAAAGCTCTGAAGAAATTGGTTTGCTTCAGAATATCTACAGCAAGCTTGTAGATCGGGTTGTGTTGAGTTCTGACCATTTCTAGATAACAGTTGCTCCTTCCTATTGCAACCCAGCGGTCATGGGGCAATATTTGATCATCTGTGCGAACTGGTGGAGGAGTAACAGGAGCTTGAACAGCAGGTGCATTAGTGTCAGACATTGTTACTGCACAATCACCACCACAAGAAATATCCATAGATTAAGATTATGACATATGCATGCAACGGCCAAAACAGAGAAGCCTGAGTATCATAAGAGTGTGATGATCACATGATAGTGTCAACTAAGAGATTAACTAATGTTAATTCATCTTATGACAGGACATAACCCTGTGACCAAGACACTATGATCATACTAACATCAGGCAAGGCACATAGAACAATGGTTAAACACAATGTACTAGTCTTAATGATCCTAACACAGTCAATGTAAGTCATGGCCCATCAAATTGCACAAACAAATCTCACACCACAAGACGCAGTCAGTCAATGATTCAAAACGCAGTGGGCCAAACCGCAAAGGCAGGTTTACTGAAAGATTGTCAAACCGCAAATGGCAAAACACAACCAACAAACCGCAATAATATAATATTCAGAAATGATCAAACCGCAGTGACAAGAAAACCGCAATAATATTAAATTCTGAAATAATCAAAACGCAGCTACAGGTAAACCGCAAGATTAATATATATAGAAATAATCAAACCGCAGTAACAGGCAAACCGCAAGAATATTAAATTTTGAAATAATGAAAACGCAGCAACCGGCAAACCGCAAGAATATAATATTCAGAAGTAATCAAAAACGCATTTACGAGCAAGCCACAGGAATATAATATTCTGAATTAATCAAAACGCATCAACAATCAAACCACAAGAATATTATATATGAAATAATCAAACCACAACCAAGCATATAAACCGTCAAAACGTAGTCAGGAGCATTTGTACGAAACGCAATAAAGAACAATGATCATAAACCGCAGTCAAGAACATTTGGTCAAAAATACAGTCAAGAATCATCATTCAAAGCGCACTCAAGAAATAGCAACACGCAGTCAAGAACAATGCAGCAGCATACAGTCCAACGTATTAGTTCAACACGCAATCTAGAAACATTAAAAGACTAACTCGCAATCACAACTGCAAAACAACAAGCCGCAACCTAGACTAACGTCCAAAACGCAATCAAGAACTTTTAATCCTAAACTCAGTCCAGGGCATCGATCTGCAACCAAGAATATATATATATATCTAAACAAACCGCAGCCAACAACTATTAAGTAGAAACTTAACCAGGCATATATTGTCAAACCGCAGCGAAGAACTAGTGAGTGAAACACAACTAAGAGTCTACTTCAAGCCTAGAATTCAATATCCAAGTTGACAACACCCACGGCCTAACGAATAAACGATTAGCACAGCTTATAATTCCAACAATAACGAACACACATTTCATTGACTTTTAAAAGTCAATCATATTGCGAAAGATCAATGTAATACACAAATGAGATGGGGAAACTAATTGACTACTCAACGAGGCAACTAAAACATATTTCAGGCTAATCCCATTAACTGAAACACAAAATTAACCACAAACCTAGGAGAAGATGACGAATCGAGTTGCGAACCTAGACAAAACACGATTTAGATGAGTTTCATGCCAAGATGATGAAGATAATGTTACTTAATACAATTTAGAACATGAGACAATCATTACCTAGGCAAGAAATCACTCACACTTTCAAAATCAGACAAATCGCTTGGGTTTGCGTTTTGTGTTTTGAGAGAGAAGACAAAAATGAGTTTGACTGAAAATTGATATATTTGACCAGGTCAAATCGCAGTAGGGATTAAATATCTAGAACATAACTTTCAAAATTAGGCAGAATTGGTCCCTGTCTTTCCTAAGGAATATATTAACTATCAATAAAGACAAGAATGGTCCTTTAATTATATATAAGCCTAGGAAACAAATAGCACTTTGCATATAAGTCCCTATACTTGCATATAAAAGAAACTTATGGCCATTTCTGGAGTTAACACTAGATAAACAACCCTAGATTAACAATCTTCTCAAACTGACATCCTGATAGAACCACGCCAGTTCTCAATAGATTAGCCTAATAAATTGTGAGTGCCCGATGATTGTCATAAATTACTCTCCTCCTCAATCAATGACTCGATTTCTACTGAGAGAGCTGGAGTCGTTGATTGAGTAACAATTTATGTAATCATAAGTCCAATTGATTTTTCAAACACATGTAACCACCATGTGAAACCTAAATACTTTCCTAAAGAATCATAGACGGAAAAGTATTTGAGATTGCAAAGAAGATTTCTCTTCTTATACAAGAAATGATGCACTGAGACGTACATCATTCCGAGGAAACATGGGTATAAAGTAATCCATGCCCGGGTGAACTTCACCCAGTTGGAGGATCAGCCGTCTTTTTGGCGACATGCTTTCCCCATAATTAGGAACGGGTTACTGTATGAAGTAACTGCAAGCTATAAGACATGTTTTAACCATTTCGTTTAACTTCTGCTCGAGCTTCATTTAAAGACCCGTGTCATTATTGAATGACATTTCTAGGACCGTAAATGTTATCGATAAACAGTAGACATGCCTAGAAGACTTTTTTTTTTTTTTTTTTTTTTTTTTTTTTTGGTATTTTTGAGTTTTTCAGATTTTTATGGTTTTTGTTGGTTTTATATTTGACTATTTACATTTTAGATATATATGTTTCTATTCTAAATTTTGATTTAAGATATGAACAAAGGATACATGAAGAATAACCACCGATATTCTTCCCTAGACAGATTGTTGCTGCACGAGTCCTGAGCTGATTTGTTCAGGAGTCATTATGCATGTACATCAATGTTGAATTTCCTGAACCCCCAAATTAGGAGATTTCAGTCATTTTGGCTGCCAAACTTTGAGCTTTTCCTTGAAAGGAATGCCCGATGTACCTGCACTTTGGTAAGGATGACATGTACTAACATGACGAGTTTGTTTGCATTTATGTGGGTTAGTGATATCAACATCCAGACCATTTGGAGTTTCACTGTAAGCCTTAGCTTTGCAATCTATGAGCAACTCACTAGTAGGTATCCATCTAAGACCAATCATCTTAAAAATTCTTCCCGTTGGTATCCACCTAAGGCAAGATCTAGGAGTGTTTGGTTTCTCATGCACAGTGGAAGACTTGTTGAGAAAAGACCTACGTCCTACAGCAATCTGCCTATCAGGTTTCTGAGTATGACTCTTTGGTCCTACGGGTCTGTTGTGGCTTCTAGTCTTAAGGGATCGAATCTTAGCAAGAGCATTTACATCCTTTGCTTTAGGCTTATGAGATGAAGCCTTAGAATGAACACTAACTGCCTGATCATTTGATCTAGATTGTGAAGTGACTGGTTTTGACAAAACTCGTTTCACATCAACTTAGGTTGCACACCTCGGTTTAGAAGATTTTAGTCGTTCAGAT
The DNA here is from genome assembly GCA_021014915.2 of Artemisia tridentata subsp. tridentata. NCBI lineage: Eukaryota > Viridiplantae > Streptophyta > Magnoliopsida > Asterales > Asteraceae > Artemisia > Artemisia tridentata. The sequence continues at coordinate 162,465,192 of CP139505.1, forward strand.
CTAAACGCATTTGGTTGTCTAACACCTGTTCGGTTTCTAAGAGGTTGTGAAACTGGCGTTCCCAAGATTGATGGTTTTGCAAACTTAGTATTCACACTATTTCCAGTTAATTTTCTCAACTCGTTCTTAAGGGCAGAGATTGTGAAGCCTTTCTCTTGAATTTGAGCTTTGAATTCATCATGTTTGGCAATCAAAGAGGTTGTCTATTCTATTAGACTTAGATTTCGTTTCTTTGATTGAATCACACACGTTTTTGCATTGCATTTTCAAAGTCTCATTTTCAGTAAGTAATTTAGCCACTTTACTGTCATGTTTAGTCTTAATTTCATTGCACATGTCACACATCTCAGCCAAACTGTTTTTCAGGTTTTTGATCGTTAAGTTTTTGTCTTCTAGCTGAGCTTTCAAATCATTTATCATAAAGAATTCACGGAATTCAGGGAGTTCCGAATTTTTACATGGTAGGTTAGTTTGAAAACTTTCTTCCTTTTGTTGCATTGCGATTTCAAGAGAAATACAATGTTTTTCAAGCTGTAAAAGTCTGTTTGAAAGTTTATTATAAACTTCCTTTTCAACCATATCATTTGATTTGGAAAACTCAGATGTAAGCGAAGACCTTGATGCATCATAATGTTCAGCATCCTGATCAATTTCTCCCCCCTTATGACTCATATTTGTTGAATCAGAGGTGATATTGCTATCAGTCTTTTCCATCAGATATGTGTCATAAGTAGGTTTAATTTGAACAGTATGTTGTTGTTCATTAGAAAGAGCATTATGTTGATCAGACAGATGTACTTCAACAGATAGTACTTGGTGATTTTCTGGTTTGAGATCTGCATCCACACTAAGCGTGATATCAGTCCCTAAGCTGTTGCTATCATCATGCTTATCTGACTCTGTCCCGTTACCCATATGTTGGGCTCTTTATTAATGAACCCCTTAACATTACTCATAAGTTGGAGTAATGTAACTCTGAACACGTCAACCTCGGTTCCAGTGTAATTAGCAAAATACTTTTTCGTCATTTGACTGTCATAATCATAATCATCAGTGTATTGTGAATCAATGAACACTTGGAGTTGGTTGTTGATCACACAAAAGGCTGCCATGGATCTACCTTCAGAAAATTCTCCTTTGTCAAGTTGTTGTTCAAGTTGATCTAAGTACAGAATTATTTTGACTGTGAAGTCCTGAACATCTTGACCAAAGAGTGTTGCGAAAGCCCGTCTGTAACCTCCCAAGTATCCAGGTTGTTCAAACAGAACCTTGAGATGTGAATGAAGTAATCGAAAACATTCAATGCGACTTTCTTTTTCATTAGTCAACATTAGTGGCTGATGACATTCTTCCTCGTGAGAATTCGAGCGTGACAATTCCATACTAGCATTATCAGAATCACACATGTTTGTTTGGTGTACAGAATTGGAAGTCACATGTTTATCATTCGTGTCATATAATTTGAATACCTCAGATATGAAAGAATCTGAATTTTTAGACATTGTGTAAATGTGTTATGATAATTGTTGGATCGTTATGATGATTAGTGATTGTATGTTAAAAGTGATGATTGTTTGTAGGATTAGGTGAATTGTAGTTACGTTGTGATATGAGTAGGTTATGCAGAGTATGCGTGGTGAATTGGACAAGTCTCAGTCAATAGTCCATGATCAAAACTTAATGAAGAAGATTGGTCAAAACTCAATGAAGAAGATTAATCAAAACTCAGTCAAAGTTTGAGTCAAACCTCAACCAGGGAATGACAAAACGCAGTGTAGATCATCAAAACTCAAGGGTCAAAACGCAGTCCCCCAAACCACAATGGTCAAAATGTAGGATCCTCAAACCGCAAGAACCTAAATCGCAGAACCACAAACCGCAGAACCCAAAACGCAGAACTTCAATGGTCAGACCGCAGGAATTTTGGTCAAACCGAAACAGGTAGCCAACAAACCAGTCGTTATCAAACCGCAGACGACAAAACGCAAGTCACTGTCACCTCAGTGTCAAACCGCAATGAAGAAACTAATACCGAGAGTCAAAACGCAGTGCCTAAATTTCATCTAAAATCACCTAAAAATCACCCTTTTAAACGTTTTTGCTTGGTTTCTTTTGCACAATTTGATCCTAGAAGGTTATAGCAACTATAAAAACACTATCTTTAACACCACAAACGTGAGAATCAAAGAACACCAAGAATAAGCCTATAAACCTCCAAAAACCAAACTTCTGATATAAACTAACCAAGAAAATGCACACACAATCAAGCTAATCAAACCATGAGCTCTGATACCAATTGTAGTATATTGGTTATCATAACACTTGGTCGGATTTGAGTGCACACCAAATTCTAGAGAGAGAAGAAGGGAGAATGGGAAGTTCTAGTGAGAGAAAGTGTAACCAATTAGATTAATGGTAAATGAACATCCAACCCTTCCCATACATGGGAAGGGGTATATATACTCCTATCATAAGTGCCCCGAGTGGGCTATGGAGTGAGCTGACAGTGGGTAAATACCCGACCCAACTCCACAAATATTACTACGACTAAACTAATATAATTATAACTAAACATGTATTAATAAGTCTACGAGCTAACTTAATGCTAAAGAATACTCAGGGTGACCGAGTCTTTCATATGAATATTTATATTCCTAACATTTTACAAGTTAGAATTTAAGATCAATCTGCTAAATCATAATCACTATCATAAACAACATTAGTCGCAACTTCAACTTCATCATCAAAATTGTTTGCGACCTCATTATCAGAAGCTGCTAAATCATAAGGATCGTCGTCTTCATCATCAATAAAATCATCGTCGTCATCAACAGGAATGATTGGTGGTGGTGGTGGTGGTGCCTCAACTAACGTTGATTCACCATCGATATCATAACTGCATTTTGAACAACGACTCTCTAAACGGGTCCAACTCTTATCAATTATCATAACTGCATTTTTATGATGCAATCAGTTATTATATGCACTTAATTAAACACATTCATAAGATTCGACACATAAACACATATAACCGTGGAATTATTACGATTTGTTTTGTTCACCTAGTGCAACTATGGAAGGCAATCCTAACCCACTCTTTGAATGATTCGTCTCATATATGAATGCGTATAACTAATTTACTATTTGAGAAAATTTCGGCAGCATTTCCCCTCAACTCCCCAAATATGTGCATTAAAGACATATTCGTAGGAGTAAAGGAGAAACACTGTCGAAATACAAATAGTAAATCAGTTATGCGCATTCATATCTTAAATGAGACAAAACATTCAAAAATCAGTCCCAAACAGGGGACTTTCCGAAATTAATTTCTAATAAATTAATTCCAGACGGGTTTTCTATAGGATGATTAACTTCGGACGGGGGCTTTCTGAAATTAATCACTAAAATCCAAAAACATTCAAAAAAGTCTAACAATAATACACAAATCGACTAACATTCTAACAATAGCAATGACATCGATCATCAGCAATTCAGTTACCCTACTACATCTTACAATAGCAATGACATCGTATAGTATGACATCTTACACACCAAATGGTTAACTGACTATCATTATTGTGCAAGGCTTTTAAGAACAATATAAACACTAAAACGTTCTGACTCGTCATCATTCATTTACGGCTATTATATTAGTCGACTGTGTCTTCACTTAGGTTGTGGACATAGGCATACAGGTTTCTTATAGTGATCTTTTATTCGATCAAGTGACATTTTACTGAGGCATTACGATATAAGCAGGTAGACTCATATAGTACGATCAAGAAAACACGACTCGATGTCTTTATTAACCATGATTCATACGATACACTATATATAAGTAACATGTTTTTTTTTAAAACCCGCAACTATTCGTCCTTCCTACTAGTGATTAGATTAGGGTTTTAATATATATGTGCCACATTGACATCGTATAACCCTTTAGGCTGAATTCAGGTTCGACTTAAGAGATAGGAAAACACCACTCGACATCACTTGTTAACAAAACTCTCATTGTTTTCACATTCTGTTCTCTTTTATATATATGTTTTCGTATGATACTCATGAATTATTTGACGAGGTATAGCAACAACCTGATTAAGTTTACGGTTCTTACATCATATCAATCATATATTAATTTGTATAGCAGCAAAAACTTTTGACGACGACAATGTCGACGGGATACCAAAAGTTAATAAAAAAAATTAAAATGAGGTACATTACCTATGTCTTGGTTGTCTCGGCTCTCACCCTCAGCTCTCGCTCTCGGCTGTATCAAAAATAAATAAATAAATAAATAAATAAAAGAAAAAAAAATAAAAGAAAGAAAAAAACGAAAAAAAATCAAAATTTTAACAATTATAAATTAACAATTAACATTTATTAACAAAATCAAAAATTAACAAAATCAAAAAATTAACCTTCGTTAAACAAGAAATAGTGGGGAAGAAGAAGATGAAGAATTAAACAATAGAGGGGTTGAGGAGTGAATTAAACATGAGAAGAGGAGGAGAAAAAGTGCACAGTGGTGCTCGTGTAGTGGTGGGGCTGTGGTGGCGTAGTGGTTGGGCTGTGGTGGTGTAGTGGTGGAGCTGTGGTGGTGTAGTGGAGTTGTGATGATAGTGGTGGTGGAGACGGTGGTGGTGTGGTGGAGCTGCTTTATCGCCGGTGGTGGTGTGGTAGAGCTGCTAGAGAGAATAATTGTTATAACTTTTTTTTTCTAAGTGTTTGACCAGATCTGGTTTTGGTATAACTTTTTAATTGTCCCGACGACATGTCGTCGGGACTAATAAAGTTATTTTGTCATTTTTGATTTGGCGGGATAAATGAAATTTTTGGGGGGTACATAAAAATTTTGGGTTTATGTTACCGACGACATGTCGTCAGTAACAAGTATATACTTAAAAAAATTATTTATTATAAATACTTTTATTTAATATATAATTAACTTAAATACTTTATATTTAAAATTAAATACTTTAGTTTAAAATTAAATACTTTAATTTAAAATTAAATATTTTAATTTAAAATTAAATACTTTTATAAAATTAAAATTTTTATTTATTATAAATACTTTTATTTAATATATAAAATTAAATACATGTTATTTTGTCGTTTGTGATTTGGCGGGATAAACGAAAATTTTTGGGAGTAAATGAAAATTTTGGGTTTATGTTGTCGTCGGTAACAAGTATATACTTAAAAAAATTATTTATTATAAATACTTTTATTTAATATATAATTAACTTAAATACTTTATATTTAAAATTAAATACTTTAATTTAAAATTAAATACTTTAATTTAAAATTAAATACTTTAATATAAAATTAAAATTTTTATTTATTATAAATACTTTTATTTAATATATAAAATTAAATACATGTTATTTTGTCGTTTGTGATTTGGCGAGATAAATGAAAATTTTGGGTTTATGTTAGCGACGACATGGGATGTTAAACGAATGAGTCGATATGTTATAGATATACATCCCATGTTAAACGGATGAGTCAAGATGTTATGGATATACATAATATGTTAAACGAATAAGTCAATATGTTATAGATATACATAACATGTTAAACAGATGAGTCGAGGTGTTATGGGTATACATCCCATGTTAAACGGATGAGTCAAGATGTTATGGATATACATAACATGTTAAACGAATGAGTCGATATGTTATAGATATACATAACATGTTAAACGGATGAATCGATACATCTCAAAACATTCCCATTGCTTCCCATCAAACACTTTGTGGAAAACTAGAAGGGGGGTTGAATAGTTTTTACCGTTTTAAAGTTTTATTTACTTTGTTACTATATGTTAATTCAAAGGAAACAATCACAAATAAATAATCACACAATATAAACAAAAGATAAAGAGAGGAAAGATCAAACCACACGACACAGTTGTTTATAGTGGTTCGGCTACAAGAACTCTATTCCTTGCCCTACTCCACTCCCCGAGTTTCCTACTCGAGAGTTTATCTTTCACTAAGAAACAAACTCCTTTCCTAGGCGGAGAAAACCTTTACACGTCGCTTACTTCCTTTTCCGGTACTAAGCTAAACACCGGGTTCTTTCACAAGGTAGAACCAACCTGACGTCGCCTAATTACTTTACCGACACTAAGCTAGATGTCGAGTTCTTTACAAGGGTACAACCACTCCCTACACTCTTTGTACTTTAAGGACTAAAGTACTAACCACACTCACTGATTACAAATGATAGATATGATGTGTGAAACAAACTATAAGATCACACAGTAATGCAACTAAAGGATTACGGTTCTGTAGATCCTTGAATGCTTGATCTCCTTTCTACAAAATGGAAGATCAAAGTGAAATGCAACTATGAATGATGTTAGTAAGATATGTACTGAATGAATATATGTGTTTAAGCTATATGAGTGATGAGAGAGCCAAATGATCAGCTTCCTATTTATAGGCAAGCTGATCTTCAGCTCACGGATCCGGCGGATCCCTCAAAAGGGATCCGTCCCTTATAACACTTGGATCCGTGGGATGTGACAGCTATGTAATAGTTGTCTCTTACCATATCTTAGTTGTATCTTACCATATCATCCAAGATCTTCAAATGTCAACTATGTTGCTTGCATATCTAACCAAGATATATCAAAGATATTGTATGTGATGCATACAATGATGTCATGGCATAGTTTATGAATTAAAGTTTCCTTTTAAGGAAACAAGTTACTAAACTTGTAATTCTAAGTTAATATGTGAAGTGTAAAGTGTGTACTTAAGAGACTAAGCTAGTATTTATTATTTGCTAAAAGATATTCCTTATATTTGTCATTAACAAAACTAATGAAAGATCAAAGAATATAAATAACGTTTTTGGGACGCTATTTGTATTAACAATCTCCCCCTTTTTGTTGATGACAAAACATAAAGTATATTTTTGAGCAAGAGAATAAATATAGCATGAGTTCTTAAAAATATATATTAAGTTTGTTTATTTAAAGAAAAGTTTTGTAAAGAAAAAAATGTATGTACTGTGATAATTCACAGTTGATGCAAACTTAGTCCTTTCTCCCCCTTTTTGTCGAAACAAAAAGAGTAGCGAAGCGGAATGCGATTTTGAGAACTTTAAGAGCTCCCCCTTGTTTTATACTCCCCTAAATGGAGTAATCAAGTAAATGATGCATGAATCTACAAAACAAACGGTTAGTATATGAGATGCTTATGAGATGCTCCCCCTCGATGTATACTCCTCACTTCTCGTATACTATTGAAGGGTATGATATGCTGCAAAAGAAGTGTTAGTTATGAAATGACTTCAATGAAGAAGTAGAATGCTTGTTAAGTGTTTTTCCAAACAAGCTTTTCAATATGTTTGACTTTAGAAAGTCAAACTAAGTGTCTGATGTTAATTTGTACCTAAAGTAATCATATGCAAGATATAATGTATGCAATATAGGAATGTTAGTTCATAATGATAATGATAATATGCAATATGTTGATCACTCATAAGCATAAAAACATCACATTCATATAGATTGAAAATTTTGTGACAAAAGTCATAATAGTGAAATGATGTTACAAATAAGAAGACATCCAAAAAATAAAAAGGTCCTAAACAAACAACTAAAAAAATAAAAATCCAAACAACTAATCTAAAGAGCTCCTATTGAGAAGGATGAGAGATTGCATTTAAACGTTCAAGAACATGGTTCAAGATGAACCTCATCTCGTTTTGAAGCTCATGGACCAAGATGTTGGTCCTTTGGGCCAAATGAGCCGTTCTCTCACAATGTGCGCAATCATGAGTTGAGAAACCGGGCGGAAGACTAGGGTCCAAGTTTTGTGGTGGTGGTGGTGATGGTGGTTGATTGTTGTTGTTGTTGGATGGTTGTTGTGGTGTTTGGAGGGAGTTCATAAGAATGTTTTGGATGTCCATTGCTTCATGAAGGCGATGGTCAACCATACCCGAGAGAGTGTAGAGACGATTGAGCTCTTCACTAATCTCTTCTTGGGTTTGAGGCATATTCATCCACATTGCCTCGTCAATGGCAACGAGAGTGGATGTGGGTGATAGAGTTTGTGGTTGAGGTTGGGATGATTGGGCATCATGGTATAAAGGGCCATGGATATCCGGGTAAACCGGGTGAAAAAGCATGGGTTGTTGACCTTCAAAGGTCATGGGTGGAAGATTGGGTAATTTTGGTGAAAGTTCTTCTAAGTTGGTTTCACTAATCCTAGTCAAATTCTAAGGAGACTTAATGTATCTCATTTAAGAGGTTTGTCAAACACATGATGTGTTTTTCTTTTAATGAGATATTGGTGCAGAGCTGTGATGTTGAGCTAATAAGGTTAGAAACACTTTGTGATTTTGTGAACTGATTTAACTAAGTGATTTGAACCTACTTGTCGGTATTTGGGAATGTAAGAAACATGAGTACATGTTATTTAATGAAAAGACAATTATGTGAATGAATTTCTCTCCTCCTTAATTGGTGGACATTCAACATAATCTATGATGCATTAAATGAAGAATGAAGGTAAAGTGTTTAGGATGTTGCAGATTAATGAAAGCGATGAGCTTAGCAATGTTTTAGTGGATATTGGTTAGCATACAAAGAACTTCATCCGTGAAGTTATGTAGCTCTTCTTATCAATGTGAGATGATTGCACGATGAGGCATGTGGTTTTCCTTATGGGAGATATATTGTTTTAACTAAAAGATGATGGAGATATTGTTATGTGAGCGGAAGCAACAATATGATTTGGAGAGAGGTATATTGAAAGATATCCAAACACAAATTTCAAACCTCTAAAACTTAATCCTGTTAGCTTTTAAAGCTATATGCAAGAAAATGGATCCCATAAACATATTACTAATCTAAGTAGCAATAATAAGATAACAATTATGCAAAATAAGCATAACAAAGGGAAATAACAAATAGTTTGTTATCAGCCTACAAGACAAAAAGTCTTAATGACAAAAGATGTGAATATCATATGACAACATCTTATAAAAACAAATAATCTACTAATAGACATAAAGATACCACATAGCATAAAGACAAATAATCATATTGCAAGATAGCATTGTTTTAGATACTACATTGTGAAATTGTTTTTAAGTTAGGCTTAGTCACTTAAGCATACTTACCCATTAATTAACACAATGATCTATGTATAAAATAAAATGACTTCTAAATGTTCATCATACCAAGACCACTTAGACAAAGTGCACATATGGCAAACAAATAGTGTGACAAAGAAGTGAGACTAAGATTCATGCAAACCATTATAACATTTAGGAGCATGTACCATTTAGACTATCCTACGAAAAAGCTCAATGATTGTCAACTAAAGACAAAGACTATCTAACACCATATAGTAAGTGTGAGTTAACAAGTAATACGTTAATCTTGCGAAATATCATATAACAAAAGAATGAACATATCATACAAATCATACAGCATATAAGCATGCAGAAAAGAAAAAAAAAACTTTCTAAGGTTTACACATTTGACAATGATAACATCAAGATATCAAACAAATATCATGTAATCAATACACGTATATGTAATGCAAGTGATTTTATTAATAAACTAAAGAAAAATCACATCTACTTCTTGTTTGATTAATTATTCCTAAGACAAGATAATTCACCAATACATGACTTAATGAGACTCAACTATTTCTATAAAAACTCGTGTGATGAAGATGTCATGTTATACACGTAAATTTGACAAATATGTGTCGATAGATTTTAATCATTGTGTTTGGAATCTAAGGTTGAATGATCTAAAGGATGACATCCTTTAAGTTGAGTTTAAGTATGAGTTATGCAAGTGATCTAAGATCAAGACATGTGTTTGTGTGTGGTAACGGGATATGTCATGAACATTCTGAAGAAAGTTCTTTGGAACAAGAATCTAAATATGTTACCAACTTTAATAGGTTTTGTGTATGCTTCAGAAATGTGAATATGCACAAGGTTTGACCAAGGTTTAATGTACACTTGAAAGGAAATAGATACGTATGGTATCTTTCAACAAGTAAGTTTTAACTAGTGCTCAATAAGGAAGATAGTTCATAGAACTAGTGGATGTTTGTTTTAAGATTATTTGCCCGATGAGGTGTAATGAAATCTCTTGTAACATAACCGTTCATGTTGCAAGAAAATAATGATGCATAGGATATACATTATCCTTTTTAACAAGATGAAAAATAAACACATAATGTTTTTCCGAAACATCATGTTTTCCTAAATGAAGATATGAACACAAAGTATTTGAATTGGATAGACTTATCCTAAATAAACTAGGTTTCAATATTATGATAACTAGATGATGACAAGATAAACTTACTTGAGTTTCTTTTGTATACTCCTCAAGATTCATTGTTATTTGGGATGTATGAGATTGGCTTTGAGATTATAACATAAGTTGTTACAATGTTGATTCAAGATTTAATGAAACAAAGTATTACCAATACTTTGATGACTTGTGGTACTACTTAATGAATGTGAGCATCATGCTCATTTGATGGTGAAGTTCTAATTCTATAGGTGGCAAAGTATTGATGAGTTGATTCAACTTGCATTTGATTTGGTATGAGTGTTGGACTAAGGGATTTTTGAGCAATGCACTCAATGGCGTGAATTATGGTGATGAAGGAGTTTGTTGAACTTTTGGGTTTCATGAATGTTGAAGATTACAAGAATGGATACTAATTCTTGTGGTTCACTAGTGGATGAAGTGTTTGGTTATGTTTGTGAAACCTAAGGGCTGAAGGTGATGAAGACTAATTCTTATGTTCCATTGGTTGGTATAACTAGTGTGTGATGTGATCTAATGCTTAGGGTCTGAGACGTATCACAGAAGTGAATGTGTTGGGATAATGGTGAAAGTACAAGTGTACTTAGGTGATAGGATAAGTGTTTTAACATACGTTGTTAAAATACTTGGGAGTTGATTCTTTCGGATATGACTTTTAATGACTACATTTGTAAGTCAAAATATACTTGAATACTTCGGATGAAATACTTAAGTTGTCAATCTTACTTTGAGAAAAGGATAGCAAGACTTGATAATTACATCTATAACTTAAGTGTGAGTTATGACTCGATGTAAATCCTCATCGTCTTGAAGGATGACATGTTAACCAAGTGAGGCAACATATGTGAATACAAGATAACATCTACAGACATGAATTGGGTTTGTAATCTGTGATATATTTGCAAACAGTGAGTCTGGATTAGTTTGGAAGTTGTCAATTTACAAATCAAGCAAGTGAATGAGTAAAGGACAAGTGAATGCAGGGAATATGTGTAATGATCACAAATGATCAGTGGTCCATGGACCTCAAGAAACAAGTTTCCGGATTCCTTCCTTTATGGAGAAAGGTCTCTTGGATCCTTTTAGTGAAGTTTGAAGTTATGGTTAGAGATGATTTTCCTATAGGTGCAAGTGAAATGTTCTAATCCTAATATGAGTAAATCATCAGTGAAAAGAATCTTAGTGATGAGCGTGAGTGATCTTGAGTGAGGATCCTGATCTTTCTAATTTATAGACAGGGAGGATATTGGATTTGATGTGAATGAGTTTTGATCAATCTTATGGTTCTACGTAATTCTCAATCATCCAAATACACTTAATGATCAGTAGAATAAACCTAAACAAAAACTAGAATCTATAATCTAAGGATTGGGATTAGTCTGGGAATTTTGAAAAGTTACTTTTGACACCCACGGATCCAATCGACAACAAAAGCGGAGCCAAAGTTTGGGAGCCGTGGAATCCGTGGGTTCTGGACTGGCGGATCCAACGATAACTCTTGGCGGATCCAAAATGAGGGATCCGTCGGATCCGTTGAACAAAACTACTAAAAACAAACAGAGAGATATGCAAAATTCGCGTTTTTTCGACCAAGACCCGAAAATTCTCCTGGAACATATCTATTAGCAAATATGTAATGCAAAACTACTAATGATGTTTATTCTAACACACATACACACATAGTTTAATCTGATCATATTAACTTACCTTAAATGAGAGTTAAGCCAAACAGTGGCTTAAACCCGAAAACTTGATAACATCAAAGTGTTATCGTCCTGCATGATATGGTTAGTTCACATGAAGGTTTAACAACAAGATAATATCATAAAGGCATAACAACTCAACACATCATTGTTTCAAATTGTTTGTACCAAACACTCTTTTTCAAAGATACTACATGTTTACTCATTATAATACTTGAGCAATTAAGTGAGAGTTTGTGCAAGTCAATACTTTTCAAGACATTTCACTTAGTACATATTTCTAAGTAAGTTACGCAAGGTTTTCACATAATATAATCAGTCAATAATATCTAAGTCTAAAAGTAGAACAGACATAGTTTATCAATGTATTACACAATATCTAGCAAATGTTCTATTATGCATAAAACAAGCAATTGATAAACAAGCAAGTAAGTATCATGGCAAGACACTTATGTATTACAAATAAACAATTACAATCATACTTATCAACAAGCATATCACATATATGCAAATAATATAGAACAGTTAGCCACATAGCATAACATAGATGAAAATATACTTTTCGTCACTTTGCGTTTAAATATGACGATGTATGCCAAGCGTAATTTGTTTCCTTTATATTACCAAATTCTTTAGTTTCAAAAGAAATCATATTTATGAGCAAAGGATACCAATTTACATTGCTCGACTCAAAAGTTTAACTTACTGTGTCAAAATAAAACTTAACATTTTGAACAGGTTATAGTATTTGATTTGTTTTACCTACTTCAATTTAGATCTAGGCCATGAGACTATTTTTAAATGAAAATAGACTTAATTCCCTTCAAAATGATAGGTGGCGCGACTCCTACGGACTTACGGTTTAGAGTACCAAGTATGATAATGCAATGATAATGAGAACTTTAAGGCTCCCCCTTGGATAATACTCCCCCTAATTGGAGTGACAATGTTAAGATGTATGATCCTACAAAAAAAATAGTTAGAATATGATATCCTCCCCCTTGATCTATACTCCCCGTTGCTAGGGTACCAACGTATATGATCCAAGGATGAAGAATCCTACAAAATAAAGGTTAGTATAAAACAATATTTGTCCTTGGACAAGTATATGATATACACCAATGTGTGTATATGATGCATCCTAAAAACTACTTGACGAAAGCTCCCCCTTGCTCTAGCGCGTCAAGAAGCACCTATAAAAAAAGGAATAGTAATCGAAGCAAACTTTATCCTATGATGAGTAAGCTATATACGATCGAGCGTATATGATGATGAACCTACAATGAAATGGTTAGTGCAATATATTTTATCTCAAAGAAAAATATTATGCAACATATCAATAATCTAATCACAAGCAACATACCAATTGTGATTGGATCCCGCGGGAGAAAGGACTAAGTTTGCATCAACTGTGAATTATCACAGTACATACATTTTTTTCTTTACAAAACGGTAAACGTATTCACCCCCCCTCTACGTTTTCACAATTGGTATCAGAGCGGGTTGGCTCTCATTTTTAAAACAAATGGTTTTTAAAATAGAGTAAGATCCATGTATCAAATTACCTCTGAAGCAGAACATAATATGAAAAATGTTTCGCTAAGTATACTTTGAAATTTTGTTGTTAAATATCACTTTGTATACAAGCTTGAAGGTGTTCTTGAAAAATAAAAGAAAAATATTTCTCAAAAGAATTTGTAAGTGTCAAATTATGTGCTCAGAACTAATTTACGAAAAATGCCATTTTGAAGGGAGTGTTTGGAATAATCATTAAGTTAGTTGAAAAATCACCTCCGTAATATTTAGATAAGTCACATAGGTAAAAATATTGTTAATATTTGTAATATATGCCTAAGATTAAGTGTAGCAAGTCCCACACACTTTCGCTATGTCAAAATATGAGTTTAGGAGAATCTGTCACAGGTCTCGGCGGATCCAAATGACATAAAGGGCGGATCCCTCAAAAAGGATCCGTCGGATCCGTCTGCAGTTTTTTGTGAAACTTCAAAAAATTCATAACTAATTAACCGTAAGTCCGTAGGAGTCGCGCCACCTATCATTTTGAAGGGAATTAAGTCTATTTTCATTTAAAAATAGTCTCATGGCCTAGATCTAAATTGAAGTAGGTAAAACAAATCAAATACTATAACCTGTTCAAAATGTTAAGTTTTATTTTGACACAGTAAGTTAAACTTTTGAGTCGAGCAATGTAAATTGGTATCCTTTGCTCATAAATATGATTTCTTTTGAAACTAAAGAATTTGGTAATATAAAGGAAACAAATTAAGCTTGGCATACATCGTCATATTTAAACGCAAAGTGACGAAAAGTATATTTTCATCTATGTTATGCTATGTGGCTAACTGTTCTATATTATTTGCATATATGTGATATGCTTGTTGATAAGTATGGTTGTAATTGTTTATTTGTAATACATAAGTGTCTTGCCATGATACTTACTTGCTTGTTTATCAATTGCTTGTTTTATGCATAATAGAACATTTGCTAGATATTGTGTAATACATTGATAAACTATGTCTGTTCTACTTTTAGACTTAGATATTATTGACTGATTATATTATGTGAAAACCTTGCGTAACTTACTTAGAAATATGTACTAAGTGAAATGTCTTGAAAAGTATTGACTTGCACAAACTCTCACTTAATTGCTCAAGTATTATAATGAGTAAACATGTAGTATCTTTGAAAAAGAGTGTTTGGTACAAACAATTTGAAACAATGATGTGTTGAGTTGTTATGCCTTTATGATATTATCTTGTTGTTAAACCTTCATGTGAACTAACCATATCATGCAGGACGATAACACTTTGATGTTATCAAGTTTTCGAGTTTAAGCCACTGTTTGGCTTAACTCTCATTTAAGGTAAGTTAATATGATCAGATTAAACTATGTGTGTATGTGTGTTAGAATAAACATCATTAGTAGTTTTGCATTACATATTTGCTAATAGATATGTTCCAGGAGAATTTTTGGGTCTTGGTCGAAAAACGCGAATTTTGCATATCTCTCTGTTTGTTTTTAGTAGTTTTGTTCAACGGATCCGACGGATCCCTCATTTTGGATCCGCCAAGAGTTATCGTTGGATCCGCCAGTCCAGAACCCACGGATTCCACGGCTCCCAAACTTTGGCTCCGCTTTTGTTGTCGATTGGATCCGTGGGTGTCAAAAGTAACTTTTTCAAAATTCCCAGACTAATCCCAATCCTTAGATTATAGATTCTAGTTTTTGTTTAGGTTTATTCTACTGATCATTAAGTGTATTTGGATGATTGAGAATTACGTAGAACCATAAGATTGATCAAAACTCATTCACATCAAATCCAATATCCTCCCTGTCTATAAATTAGAAAGATCAGGATCCTCACTCAAGATCACTCACGCTCATCACTAAGATTCTTTTCACTGATGATTTACTCATATTAGGATTAGAACATTTCACTTGCACCTATAGGAAAATCATCTCTAACCATAACTTCAAACTTCACAAAAAGGATCCAAGAGACCTTTCTCCATAAAGGAAGGAATCCGGAAACTTGTTTCTTGAGGTCCATGGACCACTGATCATTTGTGATCATTACACATATTCCCTGCATTCACTTGTCCTTTACTCATCCATTAGCTTGATTTGTAAATTGACAACTTCCAAACTAATCCAGACTCACTGTTTGCAAATATATCACAGATTACAAACCCAATTCATGTCTGTAGATGTTATCTTGTATTCACATATGTTGCCTCACTTGGTTAACATGTCATCCTTCAAGACGATGAGGATTTACATCGAGTCATAACTCACACTTAAGTTATAGATGTAATTATCAAGTCTTGCTATCCTTTTCTCAAAGTAAGATTGACAACTTAAGTATTTCATCCGAAGTATTCAAGTATATTTTGACTTACAAAATGTAGTCATTAAAAGTCATATCCGAAAGAATCAACTCCCAAGTATTTTAACAACGTATGTTAAAACACTTATCCTATCACCTAAGTACACTTGTACTTTCACCATTATCCCAACACATTCACTTCTGTGATACGTCTCAGACCCTAAGCTTTAGATCACATCACACACTAGTTATACCAACCAATGGAACATAAGAATTAGTCTTCATCACCTTCAGCCCTTAGGTTTCACAACATAACCAAACACTTCATCCACTAGTGAACCACAAGAATTAGTATCCATTCTTGTAATCTTCAACATTCATGAAACCCAAAAGTTCAACAAACTCCTTCATCACCATAATTCACGCCATTGAGTGCATTGCTCAAAAATCCCTTAGTCCAACACTCATACCAAATCAAATGCAAGTTGAATCAACTCATCAATACCTTGCCACCTATAGAATTAGAACTTCACCATCAAATGAGCATGATGCTCACATTCATTAAGTAGTACCACAAGTCATCAAAGTATTGGTAATACTTTGTTTCATTAAATCTTGAATCAACATTGTAACAACTTATGTTATAATCTCAAAGCCAATCTCATACATCCCAAATAACAATGAATCTTGAGGAGTATACAAAAGAAACTCAAGTAAGTTTATCTTGTCATCATCTAGTTATCATAATATTGAAACCTAGTTTATTTAGGATAAGTCTATCCAATTCAAATACTTTGTGTTCATATCTTCATTTAGGAAAACATGATGTTTCGGAAAAACATTATGTGTTTATTTTTCATCTTGTTAAAAAGGATAATGTATATCCTATGCATCATTATTTTCTTGCAACATGAACGGTTATGTTACAAGAGATTTCATTACACCTCATCGGGCAAATAATCTTAAAACAAACATCCACTAGTTCTATGAACTATCTTCCTTATTGAGCACTAGTTAAAACTTACTTGTTGAAAGATACCATACGTATCTATTTCCTTTCAAGTGTACATTAAACCTTGGTCAAACCTTGTGCATATTCACATTTCTGAAGCATACACAAAACCTATTAAAGTTGGTAACTTATTTAGATTCTTGTTCCAAAGAACTTTCTTTAGAATGTTCATGACATATCCCGTTACCACACACAAACACATGTCTTGATCTTAGATCACTTGCATAACTCATACTTAAACTCAACTTAAAGGATGTCATCCTTTAGATCATTCAACCTTAGATTCCAAACACAATGATTAAAATCTATCGACACATATTTGTCAAATTTACGTGTATAACATGACATCTTCATCACACGAGTTTTTATAGAAATAGTTGAGTCTCATTAAGTCATGTATTGGTGAATTATCTTGTCTTAGGAATAATTAATCAAACAAGAAGTAGATGTGATTTTTCTTTAGTTTATTAATAAAATCACTTGCATTACATATACGTGTATTGATTACATGATATTTGTTTGATATCTTGATGTTATCATTGTCAAATGTGTAAACCTTAGAAAGTTTTTTTTTTCTTTTCTGCATGCTTATATGCTGTATGATTTGTATGATATGTTCATTCTTTTGTTATATGATATTTCGCAAGATTAACGTATTACTTGTTAACTCACACTTACTATATGGTGTTAGATAGTCTTTGTCTTTAGTTGACAATCATTGAGCTTTTTCGTAGGATAGTCTAAATGGTACATGCTCCTAAATGTTATAATGGTTTGCATGAATCTTAGTCTCACTTCTTTGTCACACTATTTGTTTGCCATATGTGCACTTTGTCTAAGTGGTCTTGGTATGATGAACATTTAGAAGTCATTTTATTTTATACATAGATCATTGTGTTAATTAATGGGTAAGTATGCTTAAGTGACTAAGCCTAACTTAAAAAAAATTTCACAATGTAGTATCTAAAACAATGCTATCTTGCAATATGATTATTTGTCTTTATGCTATGTGGTATCTTTATGTCTATTAGTAGATTATTTGTTTTTATAAGATGTTGTCATATGATATTCACATCTTTTGTCATTAAGACTTTTTGTCTTGTAGGCTGATAACAAACTATTTGTTATTTCCCTTTGTTATGCTTATTTTGCATAATTGTTATCTTATTATTGCTACTTAGATTAGTAATATGTTTATGGGATCCATTTTCTTGCATATAGCTTTAAAAGCTAACAGGATTAAGTTTTAGAGGTTTGAAATTTGTGTTTGGATATCTTTCAATATACCTCTCTCCAAATCATATTGTTGCTTCCGCTCACATAACAATATCTCCATCATCTTTTAGTTAAAACAATATATCTCCCATAAGAAAAACCACATGCCTCATCGTGCAATCATCTCGCATTGATAAGAAGAGCTACATAACTTCACGGATGAAGTTCTTTGTATGCTAACCAATATCCACTAAAACATTGCTAAGCTCATCGCTTTCATTAATCTGCAACATCCTAAACACTTTACCTTCATTCTTCATTTAATGCATCATAGATTATGTTGAATGTCCACCAATTAAGGAGGAGAGAAATTCATTCACATAATTGTCTTTTCATTAAATAACATGTACTCATGTTTCTTACATTCCCAAATACCGACAAGTAGGTTCAAATCACTTAGTTAAATCAGTTCACAAAATCACAAAGTGTTTCTAACCTTATTAGCTCAACATCACAGCTCTGCACCAATATCTCATTAAAAGAAAAACACATCATGTGTTTGACAAACCTCTTAAATGAGATACATTAAGTCTCCTTAGAATTTGACTAGGATTAGTGAAACCAAATTAGTAGTTATAAGTGAATAGACCTTAGCATGAACCTTCGTTTGATCAAAAACGACAAAACATGACCTAATCGATTTTGGTCCCATGGAACCCTTCGATAAGAAGGACGGAACCAAAATTTTGGTTCCGCCAAATCCGCGGGTACCTGATCAGCTTTTAACCATTCAGAAACCAAACAACTTTAGGTAATCAACGAATCTAGGATTTTCATCTTAATCTCACAACTTAATTGTCTAGAACATCTTTAGTGTCTAGAACACCATTATAGGATCTCATCCTTTTTCATTCTTGTTACATATCAAGCATGTCATTGTCAGTGCAAACAGAACCATCATTCTCAACATGTTTGTCCAACCAACACTCTCATCATATGATGTCATTCTCATCCACATATAGGTATCTAGTATTTCCAATTGTTACATATGGAATCTCTATTCCTAAGTGATCATTGTCTTCACTTCCTCTCATTCTCATTCAAACATTTACTATGGCACGATTCATCTTTGGTAGATGATAATATCATAACCGTAACCGTCTTCAAATACTCTTATATCATTTGCTATACATTAGAGTTTCTGAATTCATTGCATTCATTATAATCACCACCATCCATCACTTCTTTCACTAATCATCAATCCCATGGATTAACGAAAAACCTACTTACATCAACCTTTAGTCATCCATTAAGTTATCATTCACTTGTAAACCAACATCATATTAACACCACTCACTTTAAGCTTTTTAACTTCACTTCATATCCTCCTCATAGGCATTGTTTTGTAGGATTTTATCATATGATATTGCTGCATCATATTTTTATTTGATTAGACAATCACAATTGGTATGTTGCTTGTGATTAGATTATTGATATGTTGCATAATATTTTTCTTTGAGATAAAATATATTGCACTAACCATTTCATTGTAGGTTCATCATCATATACGCTCGATCGTATATAGCTTACTCATCATAGGATAAAGTTTGCTTCGATTACTATTCCTTTTTTTTATAGGTTCATCTTGACGCGCTAGAGCAAGGGGGAGCTTTCGTCAAGTAGTTTTTAGGATGCATCATATACACACATTGGTGTATATCATATACTTGTCCAAGGACAAATATTGTTTTATACTAACCTTTATTTTGTAGGATTCTTCATCCTTGGATCATATACGTTGGTACCCTAGCAACGGGGAGTATAGATCAAGGGGGAGGATATCATATTCTAACTATTTTTTTGTAGGATCATACATCTTAACATTGTCACTCCAATTAGGGGGAGTATTATCCAAGGGGGAGCCTTAAAGTTCTCATTATCATTGCATTATCATACTTGGTACTCTAAACTAGGAGGAGTAATCACCAAGGATTGGTTACCACATTCCGCTACGCATATCTTCTTTTCGTTTCGACATAAAGGAGGAGATAGGTCTACATAGTCCAACATAGATTACCCACGTGTATCGTTGGCTATTTGCATTTCATTCATCATGCATTTTTCATATATATTCTTTTTATGTTGCACACCACTAACCTTGATGTAGGTTAAGAGTCTTAATTTGATCCATGGATTCGCTTACAACCTAGGAGACGCAACAACCATAGGAGATTGGAGTAGTCTATTTAACTTCACTAGGGATGATGCAAGCTCGCCATTTCGGGGAGAAATTAAGTTAACTCCAAGGACACACCCTTTTTGCTTCGACAAAAGGGGGAGAAAGGTGTAAACGGAGAAAGTAAGTAATTACGGACACAAGGAGAAAAGGGAGAAAGGTGTAAACGGAGAAACGGACACAAGGATAAAGTAAGTCATTACGGACACAAGTAACTTTTTGCATTTTACTTTCTATCACGTTTACATATTTTGTCATCATCAAAAAGGGGGAGATTGTTAGTGCAAGCAGTCTCGTTGGGGAGATTGCTAGTGCAAGCAATCTCGTTTGTTTTGATTGATGACAAACATGTAACTTGATACATAACGTAAAATGTACAAGTTACTTGTAATCTTATCTTATCTCAACATACATTCAACACCTCTCAAGTCCTCGTATGATACAACACAGGTTCGTACATGTTTGTTATGTGGCATTATGATCAAACCTTAACAAACCATTTAGACTGTTTAAAATATGGTTAGGTAATTAAGTATTTTAAAAAGGCTAATCATTCTACTTAGAACCACATGTTACATGATCACTAGGATACATGTTACACATTACAAGTTTACTAGGAAGAACAACATATACAAGTTTACTAACTTATTTCTTTAAATGGAAACTTTATTAGTTAAATATTAGGATGACATCATGGCATGCATCATGTATGATATCTTAGGTAGATTGTGTAATATCTTGTTTAGATTTACAAGTTACAAAGTTGACATTTGTGGATCTTGGAAGATTTGGAAAGATACACAAAGATATCTTAGCTGTCATCCTACGGATCCAAACGTTAACAAGCACGGATCCCTTTTATGGGATCCGCCAGATCCGTGGGATGATTTTCTTGTTTTCCTATAATTAGTTACACATGGTTTTAGTTGTATACATGGTTCTAGTCTTACACATAGTTTTAGTTTACACATGGTTTTAGTTTACACATGGTTTAGTTTTACACATGGTTTTACACATGGTTTTGCACATGGTTTTGTACATGGTTTTACACATAGTTTTACTATAAATAGTAGCCATGGTTTTACACATTATTCATCCAACTAGAACATACATTCCCTCACTCATTACACACACTTAGATCAGTAGCAAACCATGTAGATTCATAGATTAATCACCCTTTACATAATGATCATAATGTTACTAACTTTCATTATGTTGTAAGCATACATTGTTAATGATCCTGTGAAGCAAGCTCAAGATCATGAGACATCATCCATAGCATACTTCTTGATCCACCAAGAAGATCTCACTTGCATACATGAAGATCCATCACAACAAGTTTAGGGAGCTTGTGATCTTCATACATTGAAGGCTTCCGATCAATGGAAGTTCATATAGTGTAGGCATTCATATCCATGATACACTTATGTCATGGATCATTGTTGTAACCATCATTGTATCATTTAGATCAGTAGAGTGTGGTTAGTGCTTTAGTCCTCAAAGCACAAAGAGTGTAGGGAGTGGTTGTACCCTTGGCAAAGAACTCGACATCTAGCTTAGTGTCGGTAATTGTATAAGCGACGATGGGAGTGGTTGTACCCTTGTAAAGAACTCGGTGTTTAGCTTAGTACCGGAAAAGGAAGTAAGCGACGTGTAAAGGTTTTCTCCGCCTAATAAAGGGAGCTTGTTGATCTAGTGAAGTAACTCTCGAGTTGGGTACTCGGGGAGTGGAGTAGGGCGGAGAGGAGCTCCGTGACCGAACCACTATAAATCATCGTGTTCGGTTTGCGCTTTCTTTTACTTATCTCTTTACTTTTATATTTGCATTATGTGATTGCTTGTGTTGTGATTATGTGATAATACTTGTGTGACAACTTGGTAGACATAAACTACAACAGACAGTGTTCATATTAGAACTAGCCAAAGTGGAAATTTGATACAACAAGTTTTAAGTTTTAAAACGGTAAACGTATTCACCCCCCTCTACGTTTTCACAATTGAGATGCTCCCCCTCGATGTATACTCCTCACTTCTCGTATACTATTGAAGGGTATGATATGCTGCAAAAGAAGTGTTAGTTATGAAATGACTTCAATGAAGAAGTAGAATGCTTGTTAAGTGTTTTTCCAAACAAGCTTTTCAATATGTTTGACTTTAGAAAGTCAAACTAAGTGTCTGATGTTAATTTGTACCTAAAGTAATCATATGCAAGATATAATGTATGCAATATAGGAATGTTAGTTCATAATGATAATGATAATATGCAATATGTTGATCACTCATAAGCATAAAAACATCACATTCATATAGATTGAAAATTTTGTGACAAAAGTCACAATAGTGAAATGATGTTACAAATAAGAAGACATCCAAAAAATAAAAAGGTCCTAAACAAACAACTAAAAAAATAAAAATCCAAACAACTAATCTAAAGAGCTCCTATTGAGAAGGATGAGAGATTGCATTTAAACGTTCAAGAACATGGTTCAAGATGAACCTCATCTCGTTTTGAAGCTCATGGACCAAGATGTTGGTCCTTTGGGCCAAATGAGCCGTTCTCTCACAATGTGCGCAATCATGAGTTGAGAAACCGGGCGGAAGACTAGGGTCCAAGTTTTGTGGTGGTGGTGGTGATGGTGGTTGATTGTTGTTGTTGTTGGATGGTTGTTGTGGTGTTTGGAGGGAGTTCATAAGAATGTTTTGGATGTCCATTGCTTCATGAAGGCGATGGTCAACCATACCCGAGAGAGTGTAGAGACGATTGAGCTCTTCACTAATCTCTTCTTGGGTTTGAGGCATATTCATCCACATTGCCTCGTTAATGGCAACGAGAGTGGATGTGGGTGATAGAGTTTGTGGTTGAGGTTGGGATGATTGGGCATCATGGTATAAAGGGCCATGGATATCCGGGTAAACCGGGTGAAAAAGCATGGGTTGTTGACCTTCAAAGGTCATGGGTGGAAGATTGGGTAATTATTGGTGAAAGTTCTTCTAAGTCATCAAGATGTGGTGATGTAGGAGGAGTCCTAAATAATTCCAAGGGTTGGAGTTTAGGTGATTTTTGTGGTGATGGTGATCTAACAGTCTGTGATGGAGCCGGTGGTGGAGTAGTGGCTATTGGAGTAACGGTTGGTGGTGGTGTTTTTATAACAACATGTGATGGTGTTGGGGTGGAGAGTGTAAGGAAATTTTCACTAGCAATGGGTGATGATATATTGAGAGGAGAATTTTCCTCAGATGAGGAGTTTGCTAAGTTGATAAAACAACAAGGTTTGACACTGATGCGGGCTGTTCTTCTTGTAGTTCTAGATGTGGAAGAGTTGTGTGACTTGGTCATGGTGAAGTATGATAGCTAAGATGTACAGGAGAGGAAATGGTTGTGGTGTGAAGTGATGATCCTAAAGTGCTAATTTATAGACAGAAGGTTTGTGAGTCTGTGTGTTTGGATTTGATGTGAATCCAATAGAGAATGTGGGTTCTAAATGATTTGGAACAGAAAATTTTGCAGGTCATATCAATGAAGTCAATCCATTGAGCTTTGGTTGAGTAATATGTTTTGGATATGCAGTTAATACAAGAGGATAGTGGAAAATCTATGATTTGATATGTCCACGGATTTGACGGATCCCTAAAAAGGGTTCCTTCTTTGTATTGGTTTGGTAACTCACACCTAAAGTTTAAAAATTTAAATTTTGGTGGGAAATTTTGTTCCTAAGTTTCTAAGAATTCCTAAATGATTCTAAGATGAATTATGATTAGTACATGAATCCTAAATGATACTAAACACTAAGATTTAAGAATCGGGATGAGTCGAAAAAGTTTTAGAATTTTGCTGGGAAACCTGCGGATCCAAAATGGATAAAAGGCGGAACCATATTCTGGGATCCGCCAAATCCGCAGGTAGGCGGATGGCGGATCCAACGATAAGCCTTGGCGGAACCATGTTTTGGGATCCGCGGGATCCGTAGGCCTAAAACTAAGAAAGTAAACAGAACATATATTTTTTTCAATACAAATAGCGTCCCAAAAACGTTATTTATATTCTTTGATCTTTCATTAGTTTTGTTAATGACAAATATAAGGAATATCTTTTAGCAAATAATAAATACTAGCTTAGTCTCTTAAGTACACACTTTACACTTCACATATTAACTTAGAATTACAAGTTTAGTAACTTGTTTCCTTAAAAGGAAACTTTAATTCATAAACTATGCCATGACATCATTGTATGCATCACATACAATATCTTTGATATATCTTGGTTAGATATGCAAGCAACATAGTTGACATTTGAAGATCTTGGATGATATGGTAAGATACAACTAAGATATGGTAAGAGACAACTATTACATAGCTGTCACATCCCACGGATTCAAGTGTTATAAGGGACGGATCCCTTTTGAGGGATCCGCCGGATCCGTGAGCTGAAGATCAGCTTGCCTATAAATAGGAAGCTGATCATTTGGCTCTCTCATCACTCATATAGCTTAAACACATATATTCATTCAGTACATATCTTACTAACATCATTCATAGTTGCTTTTCACTTTGATCATCCATTTTGTAGAAAGGAGATCAAGCATTCAAGGATCTACAGAACCGTAATCCTTTAGTTGCATTACTGTGTGATCTTGTAGTTTGTTTCACACATCATATCTATCATTTGTAATCAGTGAGTGTGGTTAGTACTTTAGTCCTTAAAGTACAAAGAGTGTAGGGAGTGGTTGTACCCTTGTAAAGAACTCGACATCTAGCTTAGTGTCGGTAAAGTAATTAGGCGACGTCAGGTTGGTTCTACCTTGTGAAAGAACCCGGTGTTTAGCTTAGTACCGGAAAAGGAAGTAAGCGACGTGTAAAGGTTTTCTCCGCCTAGGAAAGGAGTTTGTTTCTTAGTGAAAGATAAACTCTCGAGTAGGAAACTCGGGGAGTGGAGTAGGGCAAGGAATAGAGTTCTTGTAGCCGAACCACTATAAACAACTGTGTCGTGTGGTTTGATCTTTCCTCTCTTTATCTTTTGTTTACATTGTGTGATTATTTATTTGTGATTGTTTCATTTGAATTAACATATAGTAACAAAGCGAATAAAACTTTAAAAACGGTAAAAACTATTCAACCCCCCTTCTAGTTTTCCACAATTGGCATCAGGAGCTACGTTACTTAAGATCTTTAAAATATATTGTATTTTAAAACTTAAAACGATCCATGGATTTTGAAAACTTTAAAGAAGGGCAATCTATGCAGAGACCACCTCTATTTGAACCAAATTGTTTTATTTATTGGAAAAATCGCTTTGAGACTTATGTAAAGTCAAAGGATATAGATCTATGGTATATTATAGTTGATGGTGATTACAAGCCTATTTGTAATAATATTTCGGGTGGTCGGGATGATGGAGCTTCTCTTACTCGTCACAGTGATGAGCAAAAGAAACTAATTGCCAAAAATAACGAAGCCAAAATGATGCTTTATAATGCCTTACCTAAGAAAGAATATGAAAGAGTTTTTATGTGTAAAACGGCTAAGGATATTTGGCAATCTCTTATTATCACACATCAAGGAAACTCACAAGTAAAAGATAACAAAATTGATCTTCTTGTCCAACAATACGAACAATTTGTTATCTCTGAAGATGAGACCATTGATAGTGCGTTTGCTAAGTTCAATACTATAATTACATCACTTAAAGCACTTGATGAATCTTTTTCTAGCAAGAATTTTGTCAGGAAATTTCTAAGAGCACTCCATCCGAAATGGAGAGCAAAGGTGACAGCTATTGAAGAATCTAAGGATCTCTCAAGCATGACACTGGATGAGCTCATAGGAAACCTAAAAGTTCACGAAATGATTATGGAAAAAGACTCGGAAATTGTCAAAGGCAAAAAGGAGAAGATTAAGTCTATTGCCTTGAAAGCCAAAGTCGAGTCAAGTGATGATGAGTCTTGTTCAAACAGTGATGATGAAGAATATGCCATGGCTGTGAGGGATTTCAAGAAATTCTTCAGGAGACGAGGAAAGTTTGTAAAACCACCTCGTGATGAAAAGAAATCCTCTCGGAAAGATCGTGACGATAAGAGAGGTAAGGATGATAGGAAATGCTATAGGTGTGGTGACTCCAGTCACTTAATAGGAGAATGTCCAAAGCCTCCAAAGACCAAGTCTCAAAGAGCCTTCGTTAGTGGAGCTTGGAGCGATAGTGAAGGAGATGATGATGATGAGCCTAAGAACAACGAAATTGCACTTATGGCCGATGACACAGAAGAGGTACATTCTGATTCATACTCCTTTATAGATGATGAAACCTTAGAAGTAGAATATAACAAACTGTGTGATGTCACTTTAAAAATCATAAACAAAAACAAGTTTTTGAAAACAAAGACAACACTTTTAGAAAATGAAATATATTGGCTTAAAGAAAAAGCAATAAGAATTGAAAAAGGTAAAGTTAGTAAAGAAACATGTGTGTCTTGTCAAGAACTAAAACTTGAACTAGAAACCTTAAGAACCACACAGGAAGATTTAATCAAACAAAATTCAAAGTTTAAAAGGTTTGATAAAAACATAAGTTGTGCAGATGAAATAATGAAAATGCAAAAGCTACCTCATGATAAAACAGGACTAGGCTTTATGAAACTAGAACCTTAAGTGATTATAAGGAACAGACTGTGAATAAAACTGATTCAACCAAGTTGGACACCCACGGATCCGACGGATCCAAAAATTTGGATCCGCCAGGTATATCCAAGGGATCCGCGGGTACAGAAGTTGAACAGAAGGTTCACAAAGTCGACCGTTCCGAGTTTGTTAAAGTTACTAAGAAACCTAACAGTAGCATAACCAATAATAAACACAAACCAGCAGTATCTTTAGGAAGAGGTCAAGCTAGAAATGAATATAGAGTTAAAACGGATCAACAAAGACCTCAGATGAGTTTTCCCAAACACCCCTTTCCAAAGAGTATAGTTAATTCACAACACACTTATCAAAATAATTGGAACCAAAACATGTCTAGAAACTTTCATGGTCCTAATTATATGCCGTGGAACAATTGTCCACCTTTTCAGTACATAAACCATGATAATGTCATGTTTAACCCAAACGGACCCATGAGATATTGGGGACCAAATGCTTGAGTCTTTTATGAACTTAGGTATGCTTGAAAGTTGATCTTGAACCTGATGAGTGGATCAAAGATAGTGGGTGCTCAAGACACATGACGGGAAACAAAAATCTTTTCTCAACCTACCAAGTGTATGACGGAGGTAATGTCACATTCGGTAGCAAGCTTAAAAGTAAAATCATCGGAAAAGGTACAATCTCTCATGACTCTCTATCTATTGATGATGTTGCTCATGTAGATAATTTAGGATTTAATCTACTTAGTATAAGTCAATTATGCCGCAAAAAGTATAACGTCCTTTTTAGTGAAAATGGAAGTAAAATACTTAAAGATGGCATAACCGTAGGAAAAGGTGTTTTAAAGAATAATGTCTATGTTATGAAATTAGATAAAACACCTAAAGATAAGTTATGTCTTACCTCCTTGGACGAAAACTCAACTCTATGGCATCGACGCTTAGGTCATGCAAATATGAGGCTTATTCAATCCTTGTCTTCCAAAGAACTCGTTAGGAACCTACCCAAGTTGAAATATGACCAACACTTTTGTGATGCTTGCAAAATTGGGAAACAAATACATAGTAGCCATAAGGCTAAAAACATGGTATCAACATCTAGATGCCTAGAGTTATTACATATGGATTTGTTTGGCCCGTCGGCTATACAAAGTTATGGAGGAAATTTTTACACTTTAGTCATAGTAGATGATTACTCTAGATATACATGGACAAAGTTTTTGAAAACTAAAAATGAGGCATTTGATAAATTTGAAATTCTAAGCAAGAAAATTCAAAATCAAATAGGAAGTAATATAGTATCTATTAGAACTGACCATGGTCGAGAATTTGACAATGAAATTCAATTTGGAAATTTTTGTGATAATAATGGAATAACTCATAATTTCTCGGCTCCTCGTACACCTCAATCTAATGGTGTAGTAGAACGTAAAAATAGAACAATTCAAGAAATGAGTAGGACTATGTTAAATGAACAAAACATACCACAAAAGTTTTGGTGTCACGCTGTAGATACTTCTACATATATCCTAAATAGAGTTTTAATTAGACAATTTTTAAATAAAACTCCTTATGAAATTTATCGAGGCAAAAAGCCTACATTAGGATATTTTAGAGTTTTTGGAAGCAAGTGCTTCATTCTAAACACAAAGGACTATCTCACTAAGTTCGACCCAAAGTCGTATGAAGGTGTATTCCTTGGGTATTCACAAAACAGCAAAGCATACATTGTATTAAACAAGGAAACATCAAGAGTCGAGGAATCGTTGAACGTAACATTCAACGAAAGTCCACCTCCCTCTAAGACATCACCTTTGGTAGATGATGACTTAGTTGAAAGTCAAATGGTTAATGATATAGAAAACATTGAAAATGACAATGAACCCATAAAAGGAGAAATTATTAATATTAAAGAAACTAAAAGTCATCCATTAGAAAACGTCATAGGAAAACTTAATGAAAGAACATTAAGATCCAAAGCTCAAAATGAAAGCAATTATTTTTGTTTTATTTCAACGGTTGAACCCAAAAACATAGACGAGGCAATAAAAGATGAATCTTGGGTAATTGCTATGGAAGAAGAACTAAATCAATTTATTAGAAATGATGTTTGGACATTGGTTCCTCCACCTAAAAACCAAACCATAATCGGCACTAAATGGGTCTTTAGAAATAAAATGGATGAAAATGGTATTGTATCTAGAAATAAAGCTAGGCTAGTAGCTCAAGGCTACAATCAACAAGAAGGTATAGATTACGATGAAACTTTTGCACCCGTAGCTAGACTTGAGTCTATTAGGATATTACTTGCATATGCATGTGCACATGATTTTAAGTTATTTCAAATGGATGTCAAAAGTGCTTTCTTAAATGGGTTTATAAATGAAGAAGTATATGTTGCACAACCTCCCGGCTTTGCCGACTTTGAAAAACCAAATTATGTTTTCAAACTTAAGAAAGCTTTATATGGACTTAAGCAAGCACCAAAAGCTTGGTATGATCGACTTAAGACTTTCCTAGTTGACCATAAGTATACCATGGGCCTAGTAGATAATACTCTCTTCACCAAGAAAAAGGGATCACATATTATCATAGTCCAGATATATGTGGATGACATTATATTCGGTTAAACTTGTCAAGAGTTATGCGACGATTTCTCAAAAATCATGCATGACGAGTTTGAAATGAGTATGATGGGGGAACTAAACTTTTTCTTAGGTCTCCAAATTAAACAATTAGAAGATGGGATATTCTTCAACCAATCAAAGTATATCAAAGATATGCTTAAGAAGTTTGGTCTTGAAGACTCAAAACCCATGAGAACACCCATGTCCTCCGAAACCAAACTCACTAAGGATGAAGAAAATGAATCCGTAGATAGCACTAAATATAGAGGAATGATTGGTAGTTTACTCTATCTTACGGCAAGTAGGCCTGACATTATGTTTAGTGTTTGTCTATGTGCACGTTTTCAAGAAGATCCAAAAACGTCCCATCTTGAAGCCGTTAAAAGAATATTTAAGTACATCAAAGGTACTACACACTTAGGATTATGGTATCCCAAAGGAACGGGTGTAGAAACCATAGTGTATACCGACTCAGATCATGCTGGTGACTATGTTGATAGGAAAAGTACTAGTGGTATTTGTACTTTTGTAGGATATTGTCTCACATCATGGTTCGCTAAGAAACAAACTGCCCTCGCAATCTCAACAACAGAAGCAGAGTATGTGTCTGCAGGAAAGGCGTGTCAACAAGCACTGTGGATGAAACAAGCTCTCGTCGACTATGGAATTGAACTCAACAACATTCCCATTCTTTGCGACAACAAAGGTGCTATCGATTTAAGCAAAAATCCAGTCCAACACGCTAGAACCAAACATATTGAAATACGCCATCACTTCCTTCGCGACAATGTACAGAAGGGAATCATCTCAATTGAGAAAGTTTCCTCAGAGGACAACATTGCCGATATCCTCACTAAACCACTTAAACGTGAACCTTTCAACTATCTTAGACTTGGATTAGGATTAATGGAATCTAGTGATTAGGAGAAACATTAGTATAGACATTAGTTTAGCCACACACGACACTAAACCAAAACATGTGTTCTGAATCCGCGGATCCAATCGTCAACAAAGACGGATCCTTTGTTTGGGATCCGCCGGATCCGCCACATGCTAAGTCCAGTTTATTATTTAATAAACAAGAACAACTACTATTCATTCCTCACTCCAAAACATATCACCTTACTATAACTCGACACACACTTAATCTCCATCATATTTTGGACCATTTTCTTCCACTAATTTGTGTTTCTAACATCACTGTAAGTATTCTTATCACATTTATACTCCTGATCTGCGTCTAGGATTTCCATTTCATGCACAAAACCAAACTTGGGTATATGCATAATTCTTGAAAAATCATGAAGCATATTTATTGCATTATACTTAAAAACATGTTTTTCTTAGTTAGGAATTGCATCTCATAGCACATTGTCTTAATTTAACAAAAACCCCATGAAAATTTTTCACTTAAATCTTCTAACGACTAGGTAAAATTTTTTTTTCTTACATTGTTCATACAAATGCAAAAACGTTATCTTTTAGACTTCACTTGCATAATGTCTCTTGAATGCTAAAGGGAATACATAACTAATATGTATTTTCGGGTACATTCAACCGTAGCTACATTGAAATAGGAGTGTTTGGGTTATCTCTCGTTTTATAAACAAAACTTGCATAAACTAATTTTTCTTGCATCAAAAGGAGTCGAGATAACCGCACCTCCACATCGTCCCCATGTAGGCACACACTAGGAATCTTACACTTCCTTTAATCATTTTAACTAAAATTATGTAACTTTTTTGTAATTAGGAAAATCATGCCTCCCGCAACCAACTACGATCACAAGAAAACCGTTAACTACTTACCCAAAGTCCACAAAACCAAGGGTCTAACCGATGCCCAAATAGAAATTTACAAAGTCTTAGAGAAAAAGTATGTTCATGAGGGTAGAGCCGTAGATGCATCATTTTATGAAGGCACTCAACTTAGGGAACAATTAGCCGCAATTCAATTTGATTCTCTTTTAGACATAGACGAGCCAATCATTCCTAGGTTCATACTTGAGTTCTATGCTAGTGTAGGTCTTACCTCGAGTGATGAAGGTTACTTAAGTCTTCATTTCACTCTAAATGGAAATCTTGTCAACATCCCTCTTGATCAATTTGGTGAGGTCTTAGGAATTCCAAGTCAAGGTACATGTATTTACTCGGACAAATGGTCCTTAACAATCTTAGACTCCAATCTCGATAGGACGGCACGATATGCCACTCCTCTCCAATCAAAAGAAGTGATTAGGGACCATCTCTTCATTCCTAAGAACAACCCCACAAGAATGTATCGTGGTCGTGAAGTTGCTAGAGATCCATTCGCAATGGAACTTAATGAACTAAGACCCGAATTCAAGAAGATGGAGGATGTGTTAAGGGCAAATGTGATGTGCACCATAGGAAACCGTGATCATATCAATGCTTGTTTATGTCACATGATGTACAACATCTCTACTCGTCAACCCTTCAATCTTGCCTATTATGTTGCCAAACGAATGTGTGACATTCCGGTTCAAAGCAAGATTGCAATGCCTTATGGTATGCTCTTAACCCGACTTTATAGAGCCTTTGCACCCGCTCGTCCAAACCATCTAGGCTTTGTTCCGGATTACAATGAAATTGAACACACCTTCGTTCCTTTGAGTGATTTTAGGGTTAGTGTTGATAAGGGCAAACGTCCTCGTGTTCCAACATCATCCTCATCATCTTCCATGAGTGAAGATGATGGTATGCCAAATTCTAGGTTTTCCTCCACCCGAATACTTGAGCCATCTTCCTCCAATTCCACATGAATCCGCTGAGTATCGAAACATCAAAGGAATGGTGAAGAATCTGGGGCGTTGGATGATGAAATTACACAAGGGGATGAAGAAGTTGAAGAAGAAGCTGAGTTAATGGAGTGTTTGGTTTTTAAACAATGTTGGATATTGTGTTGTTAAATTTCTATGTGTCTTGAATTTATCTGATAATACTTATTGTGTATGTGTAATAACTAACACTTGCAGGTAGATAACCATCATGGTTATCAATTTTCCGGGTGATTGCCTATGTTTGGCATAACACCTAAAACGTTAAGTTTCTAAGTATGGATTAAACTATGTGCAATCATGTGTTAATGTTATCATATTTAGTTGTTTTGCTATACATATTAGATGTTAAGTAAGGTCTAGGTGAATTTTCAGGTTTTCGTCGAAAAACGCGAAATATGACATATGTTCTGTTTACTTTCTTAGTTTTAGGCCTACGGATCCCGCGGATCCCAAAACAGGGTTCCGTCAAGGCTTATCGTTGGATCCGCCATCCGCCTACCTGCGGTTTTGGCGGATCCCAGAATATGGTTCCGCCTTTTATCCACTTTGGATCCGCAGGTTTTCCCAGCAAAATTCTAAAACTTTTTCGACTCATCCCGATTCTTAAATCTTAGTGTTTAGTATCATTTAGGATTCATGTACTAATCATAATTCATCTTAGAATCATTTAGGAATTCTTAGAAACTTAGGAACAAAATTTCCCACCAAAATTTAAATTTTTAAACTTTAGGTGTGAGTTACCAAACCAATACAAAGAAGGAACCCTTTTTAGGGATCCGTCAAATCCGTGGACATATCAAATCATAGATTTTCCACTATCCTCTTGTATTAGCTGCATATCCAAAACATATTACTCAACCAAAGCTCAATGGATTGACTTCATTGATATGACCTGCAAAATTTTCTGTTCCAAATCATTTAGAACCCACATTCTCTATTGGATTCACATCAAATCCAAACACACAGACTCACAAACCTTCTGTCTA
Organism: Artemisia tridentata subsp. tridentata; assembly: GCA_021014915.2. NCBI lineage: Eukaryota > Viridiplantae > Streptophyta > Magnoliopsida > Asterales > Asteraceae > Artemisia > Artemisia tridentata. The sequence continues at coordinate 162,498,566 of CP139505.1, forward strand.
TAAATTAGCACTTTAGGATCATCACTTCACACCACAACCATTTCCTCTCCTGTACATCTTTAGCTATCATACTTCACCATGACCAAGTCACACAACTCTTCCACATCTAGAACTACAAGAAGAAACAGCCCGCATCAGTGTCAAACCTTGTTGTTTTATCAACTTAGCAAACTCCTCATCTGAGGAAAATTCTCCTCTCAATATATCATCACCCATTGCTAGTGAAAATTTCCTTACACTCTCCACCCCAACACCATCACATGTTGTTATAAAAACACCACCACCAACCGTTACTCCAATAGCCACTACTCCACCACCGGCTCCATCACAGACTGTTAGATCACCATCACCACAAAAATCACCTAAACTCCAACCCTTGGAATTAATTTAGGACTCCTCCTACATCACCACATCTTGATGACTTAGAAGAACTTTCACCAAAATTACCCAATCTTCCACCCATGACCTTTGAAGGTCAACAACCCATGCTTTTTCACCCGGTTTACCCGGATATCCATGGCCCTTTATACCATGATGCCCAATCATCCCAACCTCAACCACAAACTCTATCACCCACATCCACTCTCGTTGCCATTGACGAGGCAATGTGGATGAATATGCCTCAAACCCAAGAAGAGATTAGTGAAGAGCTCAATCGTCTCTACACTCTCTCGGGTATGGTTGACCATCGCCTTCATGAAGCAATGGACATCCAAAACATTCTTATGAACTCCCTCCAAACACCACAACAACCATCCAACAACAACAACAATCAACCACCACCACCACCACAAAACTTGGACCCTAGTCTTCCGCCCGGTTTCTCAACTCATGATTGCGCACATTGTGAGAGAACGGCTCATTTGGCCCAAAGGACCAACATCTTGGTCCATGAGCTTCAAAACGAGATGAGGTTCATCTTGAACCATGTTCTTGAACGTTTAAATGCAATCTCTCATCCTTCTCAATAGGAGCTCTTTAGATTAGTTGTTTGGATTTTTATTTTTTTAGTTGTTTGTTTAGGACCTTTTTATTTTTTTGGATGTCTTCTTATTTGTAACATCATTTCACTATTGTGACTTTTGTCACAAAATTTTCAATCTATATGAATGTGATGTTTTTATGCTTATGAGTGATCAACATATTGCATATTATCATTATCATTATGAACTAACATTCCTATATTGCATACATTATATCTTGCATATGATTACTTTAGGTACAAATTAACATCAGACACTTAGTTTGACTTTCTAAAGTCAAACATATTGAAAAGCTTGTTTGGAAAAACACTTAACAAGCATTCTACTTCTTCATTGAAGTCATTTCATAACTAACACTTCTTTTGCAGCATATCATACCCTTCAATAGTATACGAGAAGTGAGGAGTATACATCGAGGGGAGCATCTCATAAGCATCTCATATACTAACCGTTTGTTTTGTAGATTCATGCATCATTTACTTGATTACTCCATTTAGGGGAGTATAAAACAAGGGGAGCTCTTAAAGTTCTCAAAATCGCATTCCGCTTCGCTACTCTTTTTGTTTCGACAAAAAGGGGGAGAAAGGACTAAGTTTGCATCAACTGTGAATTATCACAGTACATACATTTTTTCTTTACAAAACTTTTATTTAAATAAACAAACTTAATATATATTTTTAAGAACTCATGCTATATTTATTCTCTTGCTCAAAAATATACTTTATGTTTTGTCATCAACAAAAAGGGGGAGATTGTTAATACATATAGCGTCCCAAAAACGTTATTTATATTCTTTGATCTTTCATTAGTTTTGTTAATGACAAATATAAGGAATATCTTTTAGCAAATAATAAATACTAGCTTAGTCTCTTAAGTACACACTTTACACTTCACATATTAACTTAGAATTACAAGTTTAGTAACTTGTTTCCTTAAAAGGAAACTTTAATTCATAAACAATGCCATGACACATTGTATGCATCACATACAATATCTTTGATATATCTTGGTTAGATATGCAAGCAACATAGTTGACATTTGAAGATCTTGGATGATATGGTAAGATACAACTAAGAATGGTAAGAGACAACTATTACATAGCTGTCACATCCCACGGATCCAAGTGTTATAAGGGACGGATCCCTTTTGAGGGATCCGCCGGATCCGTGAGCTGAAGATCAGCTTGCCTATAAATAGGAAGCTGATCATTTGGCTCTCTCATCACTCATAAGCTTAAACACATATATTCATTCAGTACATATCTTACTAACATCATTCATAGTTGCTTTTCCCCTTTGATCATCCATTTTGTAGAAAGGAGATCAAGCATTCAAGGATCTACAAACCGTAATCCTTTAGTTGCATTAACTGTGTGATCTTGTAGTTTGTTTCACACATCATATCTATCATTTGTAATCAGTGAGTGTGGTTAATACTTTAGTCCTTAAAGTACAAAGAGTGTAGGGAGTGGTTGTACCCTTGTAAAGAACTCGACATCTAGCTTAGTGTCGGTAAAGTAATTAGGCGACGTCAGGTTTGGTTCTACCTTGTGAAAGAACCCGGTGTTTAGCTTAGTACCGGAAAAGGAAGTAAGCGACGTGTAAAGGTTTTCTCCGCCTAGGAAAAGGAGTTTGTTTCTTAGTGAAAGATAAACTCTCGAGTAGGAAACTCGGGGAGTGAGTAGGGCAAGGAATAGAGTTCTTGTAGCCGAACCACTATAAACAACTGTGTCGTGTGGTTTGATCTTTCCTCTCTTTTATCTTTTGTTTACATTGTGTGATTATTTATTTGTGATTGTTTCCTTTGAATTTAAACATATAGTAACAAAGCGAATAAAACTTTAAAAAACGGTAAAAACTATTCAACCCCCCTTCTAGTTTTCCACAAGTTTAGGTGATTTTTGTGGTGATGGTGATCTAACAGTCTGTGATGGAGCCGGTGGTGGAGTAGTGGCTATGGAGTAACGGTTGGTGGTGGTGTTTTTATAACAACATGTGATGGTGTTGGGGTGGAGAGTGTAAGGAAATTTTCACTAGCAATGGGTGATGATATATTGAGAGGAGAATTTTCCTCAATGAGGAGTTTGCTAAGTTGATAAAACAACAAGGTTTGACACTGATGCGGGCTGTTCTTCTTGTAGTTCTAGATGTGGAAGAGTTGTGTGACTTGGTCACTGGTGAAGTATGATAGCTAAGATGTACAGGAGAGGAAATGGTTGTGGTGTGAAGTGATGATCCTAAAGTGCAAAATTTATAGACAGAAGGTTTGTGAGTCTGTGTGTTTGGATTTGATGTGAATCCAATAGAGAATGTGGGTTCTAAATGATTTGGAACAGAAAATTTTGCAGGTCATATCAATGAAGTCAATCCATTGAGCTTTGGTTGAGTAATATGTTTTGGATATGCAGTTTAATACAAAGGATAGTGGAAAATCTATGATTTGATATGTCCACGGATTTGACGGATCCCTAAAAAGGGTTCCTTCTTTGTATGGTTTGGTAACTCACACCTAAAGTTTAAAAATTTAAATTTTGGTGGGAAATTTTGTTCCTAAGTTTCTAAGAATTCCTAAATGATTCTAAGATGAATTATGATTAGTACATGAATCCTAAATGATACTAAACACTAAGATTTAAGAATCGGGATGAGTCGAAAAAGTTTTAGAATTTTGCTGGGAAACCTGCGGATCCAAAGTGGATAAAAGGCGGAACCATATTCTGGGATCCGCCAAAACCGCAGGTAGGCGGATGGCGGATCCAACGATAAGCCTTGACGGAACCCTGTTTTGGGATCCGCGGGATCCGTAGGCCTAAAACTAAGAAAGTAAACAGAACATATGTCATATTTCGCGTTTTTTCGACGAAAACCTGAAAATTCACCTAGACCTTACTTAACATCTAATATGTATAGCAAAACAACTAAATATGATAACATTAACACATGATTGCACATAGTTTAATCCATACTTAGAAACTTACCGTTTTAGGTGTTATGCCAAACATAGGCAATAACCCGGAAAATTGATAACCGTGATGGTTATCTACCTGCAAGTGTTAGTTATTACACATACACAATAAGTATTATCAGATAAATTCAAGACACATAGAAGTTTAACAACCAATATCCAACATTGTTTAAAACCAAACACTCCATTAACTCAGCTTCTTCTTCAACTTCTTCATCCCCTTGTGTAATTTCATCATCCAACGCCCCAGATTCTTCACCATTCCTTTGATGTTTCGATACTCAGCGGATTCATGTGGAATTGGAGGAAGATGGCTCAAGTATTCGGGTGGAGGAATCCTAGAATTTGGCATACCATCATCTTCACTCATGGAAGATGATGAGGATGATGTTGGAACACGAGGACGTTTGCCCTTATCAACACTAACCCTAAAATCACTCAAAGGAACGAAGGTGTGTTCAATTTCATTGTAATCCGGAACAAAGCCTAGATGGTTTGGACGAGCGGGTGCAAAGGCTCTATAAAGTCGGGTTAAGAGCATACCATAAGGCATTGCAATCTTGCTTTGAACCGGAATGTCACACATTCGTTTGGCAACATAATAGGCAAGATTGAAGGGTTGACGAGTAGAGATGTTGTACATCATGTGACATAAACAAGCATTGATATGATCACGGTTTCCTATGGTGCACATCACATTTGCCCTTAACACATCCTCCATCTTCTTGAATTCGGGTCTTAGTTCATTAAGTTCCATTGCGAATGGATCTCTAGCAACTTCACGACCACGATACATTCTTGTGGGGTTGTTCTTAGGAATGAAGAGATGTTCCCTAATCACTTCTTTTGATTGGAGAGGAGTGGCATATCGTGCCGTCCTATCGAGATTGGAGTCTAAGATTGTTAAGGACCATTTGTCCGAGTAAATACATGTACCTTGACTTGGAATTCCTAAGACCTCACCAAATTGATCAAGAGGGATGTTGACAAGATTTCCATTTAGAGTAAAATGAAGACTTAAGTAACCTTCATCACTCGAGGTAAGACCTACACTAGCATAGAACTCAAGTATGAACCTAGGAATGATTGGCTCGTCTATGTCTAAAAGAGAATCAAATTGAATTGCGGCTAATTGTTCCCTAAGTTGAGTGCCTTCATAAAATGATGCATCTACGGCTCTACCCTCATGAACATACTTTTTCTCTAAGACTTTGAAAATTTCGATTTGGGCATCGGTTAGACCCTTGGTTTTGTGGACTTTGGGTAAGTAGTTAACGGTTTTCTTGTGATCGTAGTTGGTTGCGGAGGCATGATTTTCCTAATTACAAAAAGTTACATAATTTTAGTTAAAATGATTAAAGGAAGTGTAAGATTCCTAGTGTGTGCCTACATGGGGACGATGTGGAGGTGCGGTTATCTCGACTCCTTTTGATGCAAGAAAAATTAGTTTATGCAAGTTTTGTTTATAAAACGAGAGATAACCCAAACACTCCTATTTCAATGTAGCTACGGTTGAATGTACCCGAAAATACATATTAGTTATGTATTCCCTTTAGCATTCAAGAGACATTATGCAAGTGAAGTCTAAAAGATAACGTTTTTGCATTTGTATGAACAATGTAAGAAAAAAAAATTTTACCTAGTCGTTAGAAGATTTAAGTGAAAAATTTTCATGGGTTTTTTGTTAAATTAAGACAATGTGCTATGAGATGCAATTCCTAACTAAGAAAAACATGTTTTTAAGTATAATGCAATAAATATGCTTCATGATTTTTCAAGAATTATGCATATACCCCAAGTTTGGTTTTGTGCATGAAATGGAAATCCTAGACGCAGATCAGGAGTATAAAATTTTGATAAGAATACTTACAGTGATGTTAGAAACACAAATTAGTGGAAGAAAATGGTCCAAAATATGATGGAGATTAAGTGTGTGTCGAGTTATAGTAAGGTGATATGTTTTGGAGTGAGGAATGAATAGTAGTTGTTCTTGTTTATTAAATAATAAACTGGACTTAGCATGTGGCGGATCCGGCGGATCCCAAACAAAGGATCCGTCTTTGTTGACGATTGGATCCGCGGATTCAGAACACATGTTTTGGTTTAGTGTCGTGTGTGGCTAAACTAATGTCTATACTAATGTTTCTCCTAATCACTAGATTCCATTAATCCTAAATCCAAGTCTAAGATAGTTGAAAGGTTCACGTTTAAGTGGTTTAGTGAGGATATCGGCAATGTTGTCCTCTGAGGAAACTTTCTCAATTGAGATGATTCCCTTCTGTACATTGTCGCGAAGGAAGTGATGGCGTATTTCAATATGTTTGGTTCTAGCGTGTTGGACTGGATTTTTGCTTAAATCGATAGCACCTTTGTTGTCGCAAAGAATGGGAATGTTGTTGAGTTCAATTCCATAGTCGACGAGAGCTTGTTTCATCCACAGTGCTTGTTGACACGCCTTTTCCTGCAGACACATACTCTGCTTCTGTTGTTGAGATTGCGAGGGGCAGTTTTGTTTCTTAGCGAACCATGATGTGAGACAATATCCACAAAAGTACAAATACCACTAGTACTTTTCCTATCAACATAGTCACCAGCATGATCTGAGTCAGTATATACTATGGTTTCTACACCCGTTCCTTTGGATACCATAATCCTAAGTGTGTAGTACCTTTGATGTACCTAAATATTCTTTTAACGACTTCAAGATGGGACGTTTTTTGGATCTTCTTGAAAACGTGCACATAGACAAACACTAAACATAATGTCAGGCCTACTAGCCGTAAGATAGAGTAAACTACCAATCATTCCTCTATATTTAGTGCTATCTACGGATTCATTTTCTTCATCCCTAGTGAGTTTGGTTTCGGAGGACATGGGTGTTCTCATGGGTTTGAGTCTTCAAGACCAAACTTCTTAAGCATATCTTTGATATACTTTGATTGGTTGAAGAATATCCCATCTTCTAATTGTTTAATTTGGAGACCTAAGAAAAAGTTTAGTTCCCCCATCATACTCATTTCAAACTCGTCATGCATGATTTTTGAGAAATCGTCGCATAACTCTTGACAAGTTGAACCGAATATAATGTCATCCACATATATTTGGACTATAATAATATGTGATCCCTTTTTCTTGGTGAAGAAGAGTATTATCTACTAGGCCCATGGTATACTTATGGTCAACTAGGAAAGTCTTAAGTCGATCATACCAAGCTTTTGGTGCTTGCTTAAGTCCGTATAAAGCTTTCTTAAGTTTGAAAACATAATTTGGTTTTTCAAAGTCGGCAAAGCCGGGAGGTTGTGCAACATATACTTCTTCATTAATAAGACCATTTAAGAAAGCACTTTTGACATCCATTTGAAATAACTTAAAATCATGTGCACATGCATATGCAAGTAATATTCTAATAGACTCAAGTCTAGCTACGGGTGCAAAGGTTTCATCGTAATCTATACCTTCTTGTTGATTGTAACCTTGAGCTACTAGCCTAGCTTTTGTTTCTAGATATAATACCCTTTTCATCCATTTTATTTCTAAAGACCCATTTGGTGCCTATTATGGTTTGGTTTTTAGGTGGAGGTACCAAAGTCCAAACATCATTTCTAATAAATTGATTAAGTTCTTCTTGCATAGCAATTACCCAAGATTCATCTTTTATTGCCTCGTCTATATTTTTAGGTTCAATGGTTGAAATAAAGCAAAAATAATTACTTTCATTTTGAGCTTTGGATCTTAATGTTCTTTCATTAAGTTTTCCTATGACGTTTTCTAATGGATGACTTTTAGTTTCTTTAATATTGACTATTTCTCCTTTTACGGGTTCATTGTTTTTTTTCAATGTTTTCTATAGTATTAACCATTTGACTTTCAAACTAATCATCATCTACCAAAGGTGATGTCTTAGAGGGAGGTGGACTTTCGTTGAATGTTACGTTTAACGATTCCTCGACTCTTGATGTTTCCTTGTTTAATACAATGTATGCTTTACTGTTTTGTGAATACCCAAGGAATACACCTTCATACGACTTTGGGTCGAACTTAGTGAGATAGTCCTTTGTGTTTAAAATGAAGCACTTGCTTCCAAAAACTCTAAAATATCCTAATGTAGGCTTTTTGCCTCGATAAATTTCATAAGGAGTTTTATTTAGAAAATTGTCTAATTAAGACTCTATTTAGGATATATGTAGAAGTATCTACAGCGTGACACCAAAACTTTTGTGGTATGTTTTGTTCATTTAACATAGTCCTACTCATTTCTTGAATTGTTCTATTTTTACGTTTTTACTACACCATTAGATTGAGGTGTACAGAGGAGCCGAGAAATTATGAGTTATTCCATTATTATCACAAAAATTTCCAAATTGAATTTCATTGTCAAATTCTCGACCATGGTCAGTTCTAATAGATACTATATTACTTCCTATTTGATTTTGAATTTTTCTTGCTTAGAATTTCAAATTTATCAAATGCCTCATTTTTAGTTTTAAAAACTTTGTCCATGTATATCTAGAGTAATCAACTACTATGACCAAAGTGTAAAAATTTCCCCATAACTTTGTATAGCCGACGGGCCAAACAAATCCATATGTAATAATTCTAGGCATCTAGATGTAGATACCCATATTTTTAGCCTTAGGCTATTATGTACTTGTTTCCCAATTTTGCAAGCATCGCAAAAGTGTTGGTCATATTTCAACTTGGGTAGGTTCCTAACGAGTTCTTTGGAAGACAAGGATTGAATAAGCCTCATATTAGCATGACCTAAGCGTCGATGCCATAGAGTTGAGTTTTCGTCCAAGGAGGTAAGACATAACTTATCTTTAGGGTGTTTTATCTAGTTTTATAACATAGACATTATTCTTTAAAACAACCTTTTCCTACGGTTATGCCATC